>JAQFVV010013521.1:0-106853 GCA_028023455.1 Epiperipatus broadwayi | reverse complement strand
TATTACCTAATATAGCTCGAACGTTTGGTTTAGTTATAATAATTCAGCTACAGCGATATGCAGTTCAGACAGAGATAGAATTAAAAAAAAATTATCATTAATAAAATAAATTTAAAAAGAAAATTTAGAATAACTAACATTCTTTCTCTATCCAAAACACATTCTCTGAGCTGTAAGTACTTGCACTGTTCGACAATGATGATGATGATTTCATGTCATTGTTAATATTACTGCAACTAAAATAAAACATTCATTAATTTGCCAATATGATCTCAATATTTTATTATTATACAATCAGAAGTTTCAATCTCTTAAGCCATGCCATGCTTGTAATATTGATCATAATGAACCAATTCTTAATTTAAAAGCACTTATAATAATGACACTAATCTCAGGGTTCTCTGTTATTTTTAAAGAAAAATGCTCGGCATTATTGTGTTGTCGCATATGACTGACATTCTGGTCGGCTATAGGAAACATTTACTTTATTTAAATTCTAGGTATCTTTATCCACATATCAACTATTATAATATTTAAAGAGATGATAACCAGATTCAATAACAACACATAATTTTGAATAATAAAGCCCTTTTAATCCAGAATCTCTCAGTCGGAATGATGAAAAAGACAAGGGGTGCTTTTGTGTC
This sequence comes from Epiperipatus broadwayi, assembly GCA_028023455.1. Classification (NCBI taxonomy): domain Eukaryota; kingdom Metazoa; phylum Onychophora; class Udeonychophora; order Euonychophora; family Peripatidae; genus Epiperipatus; species Epiperipatus broadwayi. Next base: position 106,206 of record JAQFVV010013521.1, on the reverse strand, counting down.
CTTCCATTATCCATGACAACACAATAATTTAACTAAGATTTATTACTTAGACACTTCACTTAAATGTGTATGAAACAATGTGCAAACAAAACCTACTAGTTTGGGAATAAAGTGATTTTACATACATATAAAATAAAATGTCTCTGGTCTGAAGTTTTCAATTCCATAAATAACTCTTTCTTATTAAATTAAAATATACTGAAATATCCTGATCCTGCTTACAATTGTCTATCTGGTGTATTGAATTTAAGATTTCATAAATGATTTTGGACTCAAGAAGAGTAATTGACAAGTATTATGCCAATACACTTTTATTTAGCACACAAGAAAAAATGACTCAAAACAACTTGTAACAAGACTATAATTTATTATTAAATTTGAACAAGATTATAATTTATTATTACAGTTTAACAAAACTATCCTTTATGATTAACATAATAAACAAACATATATAATTTATTCGATCCCATATGGATAAAACAAAATATAACTAACATTAATTCGTCTATACTTTTAGACTTGGATTCGAACTACTTCTTCATCTTCTTTTTACATTTATTCAAATTGAATATAACAAAATAAATATTATTATTGATACATCAACTCATCCGTTTAGTGTATCTTATATGAATGGTTACTTAACTTTATTGACTAACGATCTGTTTTAAAACAAAAACAATTTGATTCTAGGCAATACGTACAAACGATTTTTATTATCATATCTTTAATTAAATGATAGTTTTTTTTTTTTAGATAACTTATTATAGTTTATGGGTTATTTATCAGAAGTTACACTTATTATTTTAATGTTTACCTTAATAACAACTGAAGTTGTTATACACACTGTATCCCTCTGTGTAAGTTATATTGTGAGTGCTACTTAATCATTAACCCGAATTAAACCTAGTATTTGAATCCTCCATTGGCAAATAAAAAATTTCTAAATCACGCAATTTTAAACTTACTCTCTCCATTGACTTACATGTGGATTACCAGCACTATTCCATCACACAATCCAGACAACTGATCATATATACTAGCACGCTATTTATACTAAATGGATCGTGAGGAATTAACCTCCAATATACCCGTTATCTTGCCATAACTTTCTAAACAAAACACAATATTCAACACCTTCCATGGTGGAATTATCTCTATTTTCTCATGAGGAATATGGAATAACACCGAAGGTCTGTAGAGTTAACTACTACATTAAAATAGTTTGGTGGGTCCTTGCCTCTTACTTGGGCATAATAGGAACACACACCAAATATAATCCTCTCCTGGGATTTTAACGAATGAAATACACTAAATACAATATAAATTACTGATCGTCCTAACTCTGAGAAGTGATCACTTGGGTTATAAACATACCGAATACTAGATTTATCTATTCCCCTCATGGAAAATAAAGCTTTTGGGGAGATCATTTCCATCCCACAAAATAGATACATTACAATTATTACTAATGTGAATATTAATCATACACTGATGCTATATCGGGGCAAGACAAGCAAATACACTAATTACACTAAATTTATGTTCCGGGGTATACTTAGATCAACATCTGAAATCAATGGATAACACAGAATAAACCATAATAATTTTCGCCTTTGCCAAAGAAACATTCAACAAGTAATTGGTAGTATAGTATTTTGAACTAAATTAAGTGAATGCGTTAATAAAGAATAATTGGGAATAAGTTCCGCAATTAACATAGTATAAATTTGTTTCAAACTTTAAATAAGTAATATCCTGTATAGCACTTCTCTTTAATTACTTCTGATAATTTTAACTAGATATTTTACCTATTAAGTATCTAAATTTTTCTTCTTTTATGCATCTAACATATAAATTTATACCCATAATTGCATATCATAAGTAAACACATTTTATAAAAAAAAATTTTCCATGTCAAATATAAATGTAACCTAGAATAATTACAGGAAAACATACCTTTATGATTACAAGGTCATTTAAATACTACTTGACTATACAGCCTTTAACCTGTTGATAAAAAAAAAATACACATAATTTTACAAATTAGAAAAAAAAAATCATTACTTAACAAGTGCTTATTATCGCACTAGAAAAATGTTTTTCCGTTGGGCAATTTATCTAGATGAAGAACTTGATCCATTCGTAGTTCACGAAGCAAATTTAAAATAAGAAACACATTTTATTATTTCACTTATATAAAAGTTGCCTCCATTCTGGTGCAATTAATAAATTAGGGCAAAGAAAACATAGCAGCGTTGGATGTTAACTCTTCCTTGAATTAACTGATATAATTTTTGGGATCCAAGAAAACAATACATATTTTAACATGACGAATATTTGACGATAGACGATCACATATACAATTCTTTTCTTTTACTATTGGCGATACGTATCATTTTTAGCTAGTTGGCTTATGAATAAAATAATGCGCGAATTTTCCAAAATACTATTATTATAAGGACTGCAGCTGACTTACGTGGATATGAGGTTTTAACGACTCCAATTGATGTATAATATAACATATTATTTCATGGTTATAATTAAATCACTAATGTTTGTAGTTTTTATCCCTACTCTAGGAATTGTAATTTTTCTTTAATAAGGAATTCTCCGTAAAATGCACACATACAAATTTTCCGATATTTGCCTTGAGAAAATTTATATTTTTCTTTTTAAAAAATATACAGGTGCATAAGTAAATATCATTGATCATTAATATTATTTTTGGATAATTTTCAGTGAATAAAACATATTTTAACGTGGGGAACTTACATTATTTTCAAAGCAGACAATTTCTTTTAGAAAGAGCGCTAAATTTCCTAGCTAACTTTCCTTGGCTTTTATAATATGTCTTTTAATTATAATTTTTCTTTTATACCACGAAAAGATTATTAAATAAGGTAAAGTTAACAAATAATTGATTATTTCCTGGAAATTACTTATATTATTTATTTTAAACATAATGACACTTTCCGTAGATTGCTGTAGTTAATAATGGCCATTTTGAACTTTAGCAGAAGATAGTATATTTTTGCGTATAAAAAGCTTTAAAATAGGTAGATGGCCACAGAAAACAGAATATCTTATCAAATAGAATTAGCCACGCATGATATTATTAAAAATTTACTTAACTTATATTTATTTCTGCAATAAAAAAATAATAAAAAATTTGTTACTGAATTTCAGTACTGCTTCCTCCTTGTAAAACTAAAGTCAGACTAAACTTTCTTTCAAAAATTTTGGCGGCTCACGTGTAAGCGAATTCTGACAGAAAAAAATAATCATTTAATTATACATAAACAAAGGAAAGGAAAAAAACTTATTACAGTCAGATATTTTTCCCTATGATTTAAATGGATTACAAAGTAATTTGATAAATAATGAAAAATAATAAATATACTTTTAATTAATAATTAGTGATGTATATTTCTTTTAAATATGATTTTCCACAAAAAAATAAATTATCAGAAGTTATTGTGCTTTTATGACAAAGATAGTCATCTACTCTCCCTCTCCACCCATCCAAAATCAATTACTGTTTATAATATGTGCTTTTATACTATATTAAATTGCTCTAATTGTTAATATTTTCATTAAATTATTCATGCTCTTCTCTCAAAATGACATTGGATTACCAAATTTATTAGTTATTTGCTTAAAAATTACGTTAAAGTGAGTAAATAGCATACTTTATTAATCACTTAATATTATTATTATTTTATCTTTTATTTTCTAAAAGGATAGCCGTGTCTTCATCACAGAAAACAAACTTTAATTACTTCAGTGGAAAGTCTAGGATTTCATAGAGACCGATTTGAGTGATTACTACATTAGTCGTTGTAAGAATTTAGACGAGATCCAAATAAATAGAACTTTTAAGCATCTCGACCTTTAGATATTTACTATATAAAATATAGTTACTTTAATATAACTCAAATAGCAATGTCGGTAAATGCTATTTCTAATTTTATAATATAACTTTGTTATTTTTATGACTAAATATTAAATTTCTATCCAATAAATAATAGCTTACAAGAATATGCAGGAATCCAATTAAAATTGCCTTTATTTATTTTAAGCAATTAATATATTTGTGCTTTCCAGAGCTAGCTCAGATATAATTTTTTATCCAAAATAATTATTGCATATAATTAACAAATAATTATCATTTTCTAATTATTTAATAAATATCTAGCAATACCGAATTAATTATTCTATTACTATATAAAAGTATGTATCTGATTTAAATGATAATATATTAGATTTACCATAAAGAAAATAATATATAATTGTACATCCACTTACCAAGCCAGTTGCTTAATCCCCAGACTGTTTTATAAATATTTGTTATAAACTATATAGTATAATTCAATACATAACTATTATCTGTTAAATATTATTAGCCTATAAGTTTGTATCATAAAGTGAATGATAACTAAAGGTAGATTTTTTTTTCTCATGCGTCATAGCATCAGCCGGGAAGCGAACCCGCTAACCCGGGACAACTGCTTATAAAGCCGCTGTCACTGACTTCTCGACCACCAATGCTTGACAAGATTATTTGTTTTAAAGGAATTTAAAATGTATTAACAATAACCATAAAAAAAAGACAATAGTCAATAAATATTCAAAATATATGCTATAATCAAATATTATGGGACAATCTCCGTTGAAACTAATAAAACAAGTGTTTATTCATCAAAATTCACCTATATAATGTTTAATATACTAATATATATTTATGTGAGATTAAAAATGTTGTTACACCTATATATATATTCTTTGAAATATAAGAACGTTAAAGACATTTTTCTTTCACCTTCATAATAAAATAATTAATTTAAATACAATATAATAATCATGAGTTTACTTATTCATTCACTTGACTTTGCAAATAAAATGCCAATAAATAATTGCTATGATATATATAGTTCTTTTAGATTTTCGATACTTATCAGATGCGTATTCCAAAATAATTTGCAGTTAATGAATAAGAGGATAATATAATCAATTAATGTTCTACTATTTAACATTTAATCTATAAATGGAAATCTAAATTAACATTTAGCTTCTTTTTAGTTCACATATATACAAAACAAACAATTATATAACTTAGGATATAGCAATCACTTATATTTAGAGCACTACACACTTAAATATATATATATATATATTAACATTACGACCTGATTCTAATTACTGTCCTCCGGTATAATATTCTAAAATAACACAATAATTCCAATGTCTTTCTGTAAGTTATAATCTAATCCAAGTAGAAATATCATAAGCCATTATCCAAAATAATGTGCGTTTTATGTAATTCCAGTGTTTTTCAAGTATTAAATTTTATCCTTCATTTTGCAGATATTTAACACTATAATAATGTGATGTGATGTGATGTATTATGGCTTCTCCTTAAACGAAGTCAAGAATATCTCAGCAATTATGGCCAGATAAACCTGTTAGCCACTTTCTTTTACATTCCCCACTCTAAATTTATCCATAATCTGCTCCATCCCATTTCCACAACATAATTTTTGTCAACTCTATAACCTTTATATCTAAATCATCCTTATCTTTTCCCAAACCCAGCATAAAAAACAATAATTCACTTTCTGTATAATCACTCTTTTCATATTTATTTTTCCACAACTTCATTATATGTACCCTTTCTGTTTTCAAACATTTACATTCAATTAACAAATGCCTAATATTTTCAATTCCTTCCTTACATAATTTACAAAATAAATCACCCATATTTTTCCATTTACATGTATATTCTTTTGTAGCTAAAGATCCCGTTCGAGCCTTAAACAATAAACTACTTTCCTTACTATTATCATATATTAACTCACACCTAATATTCTGTTTATTTCTATATATATTTAAACTCTTTTTACTCTCCATACTATTTCTCCATCTCTCTAACTCTCTAGTCTTTATTAATAAATTTATTCTTTTATCCCATTCCTTACTACTATAACACTCGATAATCCTCTTAACACAATCATCCCATCTTTTGTACAAATATACTGATATAAATTTCTTTATCCAAATCTTTTGCATACCGCATTACCTTTCTCACCCATCTTGTTACCTGCCCTTTACTCATAACCCAATTAAATACTATTTTAGCTATTTTTTTATTATCCATAAACTGCAATCTACCAAACATTTTCATTTTACTTTTTGCATCTCTCATATGAAAACTTGACCATCCCATTTCTCCTTGAATTGCCTCCCTTGCTGTCCATACTTCTGCATCCAATGCATGTCTTCCTACTTCCCTTTGAGCTTTTTTTAAATAATCTAATATCTTTTTACTAACATATAATGCATCATTACCATATGTTAACCCTGCTACTGCAACTCCTTTCCATATAATTCTAGCTATATCATATTTATTATATGAAAATACTGTTAATTTCTTTATCAATCCCTTTCTTTTCTTTGCTTCATTTATCAATTTTTTCTCCCATTCATCCAAATAATTTTTCTGATTACTTAAAATAATTCCCAAATAACTATATCTATTCACCACACTTAACTTAATATCTCCCAATAAAAATTCTACATCTTCTCTTTCCTCAGTATTAACCATCATTATATTTGATTTTTCTTCACTAAATTTAATCCCCATCTCTTTACCCACCCTTGCACATGTCCTCAACATAACTTCCATATCTTCTCTTTTTTCTGCATACAAAAATATATCATCTGCAAAAAAAAGACCTGACAAAATATATACTCCCTTACTACCTATTAACGGTATCTCTATCCCTCTTCCTAATCTTTCTATTGCTCTTTCCATTTCACTCAAATACAACACAAACAAAATAGGTGACATAGGGCATCCTTGCCTTAGTCCCACACCATTTTTAACTTTAATTGATTCTATATTCTCTAATTGATATATATATATAATAATTATTTTCATATAATTTCTTAATAATATCTATTAAAGCTTCATCCATTCCCAAATTTGCTAAACTTATCCATAATCTATTTCTATTTACTCTATCATATGCCTTCTCTATATCTATAAAACTCATATATAACTGTTTATCTGCATTCCTACTCATATCCATAAGTTGTGTAACTACAAATAAACTATCTCCTATACGCCTATCTAATCTAAAACCTCCTTGCATTTCACCCACTACATTATTCCCTTCCATCCATTTTACAACTTTACTAGCCACTATATACGAGAAAACTTTATATAAAACTGATGTTACCGCTATCGATCTATAATTATTCAACTTTCTATGATCCTTACCCTTTCCTTTAAATAATAACCTTACTCTTGTATTACTCCAACTACTTGGGAAAACTCTATTCTGTGCCATTTTATTAAAACAGGATAATAGCTTTACTTTTGCCCTATATCCTAAATTCATTACCATCTCTGCTGCCCATCCATCTAAACCTCTTGCCTTCCCACTTTTCAATTTCTTCTCTACCTCATTTAGTTCATTTTCTGAAAAACTAATATTCCCATTACTATATTCTTTCATATTTTCTAATATTCTATCATTCACATCTAACATCTTTTCTATATTCATTACATAACTATTTAAGATTCTCTCTAAATCTTCTCTAGAACTACACTCAGTTCCCTCATCATCTAGTAATACTAACTCTCTCTCCCCTACATTTCTCCTTTTAATATAATTCCAAAATTTTTTACTTCCATCTCTTCCATTTTTATTAATATCCTCCAACAATTTACTATTCAATTTCATTCTCTCTCTATAAATATCTATTTTAGCCAACTTCTTTTCTAAGTACTTTTCCCATTTAGCATTAATATCTTTTTCACTTTCCTTATTCTTAATAGCACACTTATATTCTCTACATGCTTCTTTCCTTTCTTTTACACTTTTACTAATTTTAATTTTTTTATTACTTTTATTCTTTTCAATATTCTCACTTAAAACCCTATTTGCAACTTTTTCTACTTCCTTACACCAATCCTTATACTCATCCCAAACCCACTCTTCCATTATTTCTTCAACTTGTATTTTATTCTCTTCCAACTTATTCTTATCATTTACTCTCCATCCACATCTTTCACTATTATTTCTACTTTTATTTCTATTCTCCATCACATTACTAACCATTTCAATTACAATGAAATTATGATCACTAGTGCATACTTTTTCTTCATTATCAAATACCTTAATTTTCCGTATTTTATTTATTCCATCTTTCTCTACCAATACATAATCTATTGTGTGAAATATATTATTTCTCGACCATGCGTATTGTCCCTCATAAATATTTAATAAATTTCCAATACTCAAATTCACTTTCTGACAAAAATTCTTCAAAAGCTGTCCATTTTTATTATCTACATCATCAATTTCTTCAATATGTCCATTCATATCCCCTATAACCATTCTTCTTCTTCTTCTTCTTCTTCTTCTTCTTCTTCTTCTTCTTCTTCTTCTTCTTCTTCTTCTTCTTCTTCTTCTTCTTCTTCTTCTTCTTCTTCTTCTTCTTCTTCTTCTTCTTCTTCTTCTTCTTCTTCTTCTTCTTCTTCTTCTTCTTCTTCTTCTTCTTCTTCTTCTTCTTCTTCTTCTTCTTCTTCTTCTTCTTCTTCTTCTTCTTCTTCTTCTTCTTCTTCTTCTTCTTCTTCTTCTTCTTCTTCTTCTTCTTCTTCTTCTTCTTCTTCTTCTTCTTCTTCTTCTTCTTCTTCTTCTTCTTCTTCTTCTTCTTCTTCTTCTTCTTCTTCTTCTTCTTCTTCTTCTTCTTCTTCTTCTTCTTCTTCTTCTTCTTCTTCTTCTTCTTCTTCTTCTTCTTCTTCTTCTTCTTCTTCTTCTTCTTCTTCTTCTTCTTCTTCTTCTTCTTCTTCTTCTTCTTCTTCTTCTTCTTCTTCTTCTTCTTCTTATTATTATTATTATTATTATTATTATTATTATTATTATGAATGAACAGATGCTGGCTCCATCTATGAAGGTACACTGGACAAATATAAAGCAATTTAAATCCTGAGTTCAAACATGTCATTGACATTATAAAATTATATCTGTAGATGAAAACAATTCTTATAAACAATACTATGTTGCTAACTTTTATATTTCATTATTAAAACATTTTGTTCATGCGATATCCATTTTTAGTAAAGAAATATTAAACTGACTTTGAATGCTATGGAATTTAGTTTCTCATTCCATTACCAAATTTTGACAATCTTGTCCAGTTTTATTGGACAAATATAATTCTTCTTACATCAACATTTTTTATGGTTAATAAATAAATACTTTTAAAATAAATACAAAAAAGTTATATGAAAGGGTTTAGATAGTGCATATATGAAAGTGAAAGCACCAGAAAGAGAGAGAGAGAGAGAGAGAGAGTTCTTTCAAATCATTCAATCCCTTTTTGTAATCTTGTATAATTGACATAGTTATATCCACAGTAACACTCTTTCATAACTCGAGTACCAAAATCATTCTGTATCCCCACAATTAAAATTACATTTACAACAATACTAAAATGAAAGAAAATAATTTAAAAAAATATATAATCATTACATATAACATAGCAGCAAATACATTTAAAACATTAAATATTTATGTACATTGTTTATAATCTATTTTTATGAATGCAATAACCAATATATATATATAATAATATTTTTATTAAAAACCATAAACTTTATTATTTATATATGTATTTCAAATGAATAAAATTAATCCACAATTTTGTGTTGTAATAATAATAATGTGTTTCTGGTCATAACATTTTGTTGTCATAGTAACTTACTTCACTGTTCGTGGTTAATAATTTCTCTATTAAAAATCAGCTAAGAAAAATATATACTTGACATTTCATCTTATACTGAATTTATACCAAATTTCAGTTAGCACAATATTGTAACCCAGTGCTTTTGGCACTTGGTCCTTATTTAATATTATGTATATATAATGATGCTATTCCTAAAAAAATAAAATAAAGTAAAAGTAATAATGTTTAACATGATAATGTGTACTATCCACTTTGCCTAGCTATAGTTTGTTAGTCAATATTATTTCAATGCAGTATCATGTTTTTAAATAGACAGATTATTCTAAATGATACTTTTTTCTGGTTTCACTCACTCTTTTCTTCTGACACTACCCACAATAAAACAATACAATGATAGTACCTTTTCTATAATCATATTTTAGTATTTAAATTAGTTTTACCTAATTATATTTTTGATATAAAAAAAATCACATTTCTTTGTTTTCAAAAAGAAAATTACAATTTTTTTTAAAAAAAAATAATCAATTTTTATCAAAATTAAAATAATTAGAAAGATTATCTATTTTCAATCAATAAAGTATATAAAATATATTTTTTCCTTTTTGGTTTTTTATTTCGTTTTATTTTACTGTTAGAAAAAAAAAGGAATAAATATATGTATAAAGTTGGGGGGGGGGGTCCTGAGTATTATACTTTTTTTATACTTTTAATAATTTTCAAATTTTGATGGAATACATTAACTTCTACATCAAATTTTGTTAAAACAATAGTATTTATTATTTATATCTCTCTGGCTTTTAATTAGATTTTTATAAATTCTTCTTAACCTGTTTAGGTGTAACTCCTTTATATCTTGAATAGCCCTAGTGAGACTTATATCCATATTCCACCATAATTTAACATTTTATTTTTACAATTCTACTTTTTTTCTATATCGTATATTGATAATATTAACATTATTTATCACAAATATAAGCTTTCAAATAATAGATATTCTAATAATTCATTTTTCGTTACCAGGTTTTACAAACATCACAGACTTTTAAAAGGAATTAAATAATTATATGATGCACATAAAATAGGATGATTTCAATCTGGTAATTTGCATTTTAAACAAGAATTTAAGTCTGATAGAATCATATATGAATTTGGTTGTTAGCACTTACATACTATTTTTATCAGAATACAATTTTCACGTACTTGGAGAATTACCGAAAAGCTTATAGCTTGAACAAATCTAATTTTTGTTTTCAAAAATCTTTATATGTTAAAAAAAATCCAGTTTTATAGTCTTTCTTGTATATTTTATTAGAATTAATTTGTCATGAATATTTTATTTAAGTCTTCCAGCTGTTAATCCTGTCATTATATAAATTTTTTCTTCACAATTAATACAACCCCATTTTCAACTTTTTCTAATTACAGACTTGCCGTATTTGTTTATTAAATATAAACACGATATTATCAGCATCTCTAAAGTTTTTTAATGTGTCTTTCACTAATTCTGAATCCAAATAGTTTTCACCTAAGTTATCTTTGAATGTTATATATTCTGGGTGCATGCTGAATAGATAGAACTACCAATATGCTGTTTGTTCAATTTCCTCCATCAAGTGAAATTATTCTGTTCTCACCATAGAATATTTTAAATATATGTTTTAAAGCCATATAACATGGTTTACTAAATAAAAATCCTTGTAATCAAAAGATATAAAATAGATTTTTTGTAGTATTATCGGTAATGGTAATTCTATGTTCTCAACCTTTTCTAACATCAGCTTTCATATTAATAGTTCTCTTTCAATGTAATACTTTAATATGGTTTGTCTGATTTCAGAATAACCTTACTTGCATATGGTGTCAGAATTTGACAAGACATTTTTCTTTAATGTAGAATAAATTCGAATGCTTCAAATCTGTAAATCATTCAATAGTTTTCCAATGTAAATGACATAATTTAATAGATGCTTTTATTTTGTCCATCTTCAGTTTTCTGCAAAATTTTCCATTGCAGTACAACAAAATCTAAAAGCCTTATTTTTTGATATTGATCTCAAAGTTAAATTCTTCAATTTTCATAACTATAGAGTCATTGATTAACAATATCTTAGCTGATATCTTTAAAGTTTAGTTTTTCTGTATATTCCTTCTATCTCCGATTTTTTTATACTTTGACTGTATTCTCTCAATAGGTATTTTTTCCACCTATTTATGAATTAAATTCATTTTTAAACAAAGCAAAGCAAAACTCCATATAGTAGTGCCACCTATGCTAAACAGAGTAATCAATGGATGCCAGAAGGCTTGTGCATAAAATCCCTATCTAATGCCTACTCATTCAATACCCCCAGACTAGTTTCTGGCTTGTGGCCTTCGTCAGTGAGGAGCTTTGGATCTGAGAGCACTGCATCTAGATCATGTGCTAGTATTGGAGATGTGATCATGTGATGCTTGCTGGTTTAAATTCATTTTTGTTCTCTTCAATCTACAAGTAGCTTTTGTTTTTATAAGCTTTTTTTAATTTGCAATATTTTTGCGCATTTTAAATAATATTCTTCCTTAACATTACTATATGCTTTTGGTACTTTTATATTTACTTTTTTAAAAATGCTTTTATATTTTAAAATGTTGGCTTCTATTCTTTTCTTTGCAATCATTTATGCATCCTTTGCATCTATTCAGATTTTTGTGGATTTTATATTTTGCCATTTTTTTTAGATTTGTCTTTAATGATTTATTATTTTAATGTACATTCTGTTCACTATTCATTATAGGCTCACTAAAATTTTATACATAATCTAATACATAATCGGCAGCCATTTATATTCTTTCTAATAAAATTGATACCTTTCATTAAATGATCAAAGAACGTCCCCAATTTGAAATTAGTCTGGTGATTTTTAGGCTGCTTAAAAAGTATACCGATAATGATGCTTTCAAATTTTGTCAAAAGTATATATTCATTTCCAACTTTGTCATTTTAGGCACTAATTGCTAAAACTATTTTATGTTTCCATGTTTAATCAACTTTTACTCTTGCTCAGCTTGATGGATTATGAATTTACGGTTTGGTGAAAAATAAATTGTGATGAACAACAGTATTATATATAGCATATATGTTTTTATTTAACAAGTAAAGATGATTATGAATCTATTTATATTCATTCATGTATATTTTTATTTATTTATTTATTTACCCATTCATCTATCCATCCATCTATTTACTTGTCTGTTTATTGATCTGTTTTTCTATATTAAAGTTAAATACTTACATACAAACTGAAATATCAATTGATCACGTGTGGAATTATATCCTGGGAAATACATTTACTGACAATAAAACCAGTATCATTTTTTGTTGCTCTTCGCTTCAGTAATAGGATCATTTATACTCCTGATATAAAACTTTTCAGTCCATCACATTTCATCAGCTATTTAAATGTCACTGTGTAAATAAAAACAATTGGTTTTGCTCATTCAAGACTTAAATTCAAGATCCGCTCTTTTCAAATTCAAAGGTACTGTTTATTTTTACAGCTTTACATTTTATTTTCTCAGAAGCAAACTCCAGCAAGTAGACATTCTTATGGTTTTAATATATCTACGCCATAAAAGCCCAGGTAATAAAATATATTTTTAACTTTTCCTTAGTAAAATATTGAATAACTTTGGATATGAAAAACTATTTTCCAACACTGAATTTTGTTTTGTTTTGATGTACTATCAACACAAAGGATAGATATAATTTAAGATTGCTGTCTTTTGGGAAGAATGGTGGTTAGTTATTACTAAAATAGCCATTAAGTGTTATATACACCATTCTATATTATTGATGTGCAATACAGATATTACTCAAAGTATTAAAAAAAACATAAAGCAAAAAAAGTAGAATGCATGAAAATAATAGTAATATAATAAAAATGCGAAATAAATAAATACTTATCTTATGAAACGTGTTATAAGAAAATAAAAATTCAGTATATATTTGATAATACAATAAAAATACATTCAATAAATAAAACAAGTTACAAGTAGTTATAATATCCTAATTTTCTAAATATCTAGATTCTATCGAATATCTATAACTCTTCCCTATTTCATAAGGAATTTTCGGAATTACATAATAATAATTAAAAGTGTTTTCCTGGAGGTTTGTGATAATGGTATTTTAGTTGTATTTATATATTGGACTATTTCCATCATCTATTATAAGTATCGAATGTCTTTAAAAAAAATTTAACTTTATTTAAATATTCCAAATACATTCAACTGTTAGCTATTCTACCCTCTTCTTCGAATGTTGCTGGCCTGACCAGTGACAATACTCGCATGGGAATCAAACCTGGATTTTTACATTCTTGAATATTGAATTAGATAACGCTCAGTTGGTTAGAGTGTTATCTTAAAATTCAATATTCAAGAATCTAAGGGTCCTGGTTCGATTCCCGTGCTAGTATTGTCACTGGTCAGGCCAGCAACACCTGAAGAAGAGGGGGAAATAATATCTCTCGAAACGTTATGCATATACTAACTTGTGTGCTATTATTAACAGTTGAAGGTATTTGGAATACTTAAATAAAGTTAAATTTTTCTAAAGATATTCAATACTGTACTTACATTAGATAATATAAATAGTTCAATATATAAATACAAATAATAATTAAAAGCATATTTATTTTTCAAATTAATGATTAAAAAATAATAAAAATATAATTTCAGTTTTTAAAAGAAAGTTTTTTAATTTTTTAATATTTCCAAAGAATAAGTCTTCACATTTATTATTTTTCATAAATATTGGTCTTAGCTGGAATTCGTCTAGACTAGCTTTTGTTTTATTTATACTCGCATAAATACAGTGAAATTGTATATATTTTCTTCCCTGTTTTATTTTTCCCAATTTTGTTAACTGTTTTATAACACAAGTACATACAACATTTAATAGATTAATAGTTAGAATTATTTGAATTTTGAAATAAGTTTTAAATGTTAGATTTATTAATTGTATTTAGTATACTTTTTAAAATTTAAAAGACGTAGTTGACGCTACACACACCCACTCAAATAAAAGACAATAAAAATATTTTGTATGTTAAGAAATAAATTTAGTTTATCTGGAGCAAATAAAAACGTAGTAGAATGGTCGGAGACTTTAGATATAATATTGTCTGCAATAGCAGTTTGAAAAATATTTTTTTATTACAATGAAATAAAACGAGTAAATAAAATACTGATGAGAAAAAAATTTGAAAGTACTGAATATAAGTTAACTTTATGATATAATAGCTATTCAAACTGTTTGGAAATGCAGGTATGTTTTTACATAATTCCCCAAAAAATACTTTGATAAACATCTAAAACGCTCTAAAGTTATTAATGCTTATCAGGAGAGCAAGCACAACAAATTAATTTTTACAAATACATGATTTATGAGCAATCTAATACACATACAAGCATAAAGATTATCAACTGCTAACGAACGTAAAATATGAGACCAATCCTTCCGCATTGTACATACAATTAGATCTTCCACCCTCAGCAGATGTGTTAAGAGTCTTAATCGCCTGTTAAATGCTTGAATAAAGCTTAAGTTTTAATAAATATTTTAATAAAGTAATCAAGTTTACTTTTAAAATGTGTTTAACATTAACATGCACACATATGTATTGTGTTTAGATAATTCACACTACATCATTTAGTTACATATATTATTGTTCCAGTTTACTGAGTGTTTATATAATCTTTAACCTGATAATAATTTTCGCTGCTTTGCACTATGGAATTTTAGATGCACTATCAGTGTAAACATTGTGATACTTATTAGTACACATTTTCACACAATGAAAATAAATAATATGACTTTAAAAATAAAGCACAGGGCTGGTATTTCAACGTGAATGTCGAAATCTCAAAATTTCTAGCACACCTGGCAGGACTGGAGAGTTGATGGAGAGATGCATGTTGGGAGTAACAAGAAGAGATCGAAAAACGCAATGTATGGGTAAGAGAACAAACAGGTGTTACTGACCTCATCGAAAAAAATAAAAGATTGAAGTGGAGTTGGGCTGGACATATTGCTAGAAGAGATGATAATAGATGGAAAATTGAAATCTTAAACTGGATTCCAAGAGATTGTAAAAGACTCAGAAAGAGACCACACATGAGATGGATGGATGAAATAAGAACGTATGCAGGGGTGATGTGGAGAAGAGAAGCTAAAGATCGGAGATGGATTGAACTTGGAGAGACCTTCATTCTGCAGTGGATAGATAATGGTTGTTGTTGATGATGATGATATATAGAATGAAATAACAAGTTTCCCCTATTGAACATCAACAAAGCGTCATACTTTTAGGAATTATTCTTTATGTTTTAAAATTAAGTTCAAAAGTCATTAAATCGATATTATAAAATTTTAAAAAATGTGTTAATATTTGAAGTAATTCAATAAACCCTTTATGTAATTATTATTTGTTTATTCATCTTAAAACATATCATAGAAAAATATATTGCAAACAGATTGAATTTGGATAGAGCTGTGTTTATCTGTTTTCAATGAACATTAAGAGCTATAGATGCAAAAATAAAAACGAAATTATAAATTTTCACTAATAATGTAATTAAGTCTTTCATATAGAAATAAAATTCAGAAAACAATTCACAGGTTAATTCAAATTAAAAATTATGAAAGAAAACTAGTAAAAAACCACAAGCTGAAGATCAGATGTGAAATATAATAACGACTGATTCACAAGCTAAAAAGAATAAAAAATAATGGAAGTAAAAATCTATGTTAAATACCATATAAATACCAGAACAGATATAGAATAAAATAACTTGAACTTTAAAAATAATCATATATAATAATTTTAGAAACATATCAGCTTTTGAGATGAAATTAAATAAATGAGAGTAGATGGAGATCTAGGAAAAAATATATTGCAGCCCGGCGTTCTGTATAAAAAATTGAAAAGATAATAAAAATATAATATTTCTCAAACAAATACTTTTAGATTAATCATACAGCATGATAATGCTGAAATAAATCAGTTATTAAATAAAGCTATTTATCATATAAATATTACAACTTAATAAATACTTAAAACATCTATTAAACACACATTCTAGAAATATATATGAACAAATACATCTGAAAAAGTAAATGACAAAAAAAATTGATGAAAACTGGATAGTTTTTTTTTTTTTTTAAAGTGTCATAGCATCGGCCGGGACGCGAACCCGCAACCCGGACAACTGCCTGCAAGTGCAAGGCAGTCGCGCTGACCTTTCGACCACCAATGCAAGGCAACTGGATAGTTTTTAAAAGCTTTTTCTACATTACCAGTTTGTTTCAGTTATCAAGCTCACTCACAACTGAAAATTTTAAAAACATTCAAAAAGGTTCAACATTGTTTGTTTTAACAATATATTTTTCTGAAGATTAAAATATACTAAATTATTCGCATTCCTAAGTTTTCAACATTTCCCCCGTTAGCTATTACATACAAATAATGTCAATTCTGATAAATCTTTCTTATTGATGCTCGAGAAGCTGTAGAACTGCTTGGTTAGGATTTGCGCTTTTTCATCAGATTAATAAATTAATCGGATTTGAAAAACTTAAAAATTCAGCCGTGTTTATCAAAATTAGGATTATTAAAATAACTCTGTGAATTAAGCATTAATAATTTATTTTTCAATTGCGAATATTATATATATAGTTAGTGATAAATTATCTGCTGAAAATAAGTTTTTTTTTCCATATATCATAGCATCGGCCGGGAGGCGAACCCGCAACAACCGTCTGCAACCAACTGCTTGCTTGCAAGGCAGCTGCGCTGACCTCTCGGCTAACAAAACTTGACAATAAGTTTAATAAGTTGATTTTTTTTACTCTAATAAATTACTTAAATAAAATATTGCGATCAACCATTTAACAACTGGTCGTCAAGCGTTGATGGCCGAGTGGTTAGCATAGCTGCCTTCCAAGCAACTGACCCGGGTTCGTTTCCCAGACAATGCATTTGACATATGGAAAAAAAACAACAACTGGCTTTTATTTTCCCATTACTCTTATTTAAGTCTATCGTAGAGTCTAAAATTCATAAAACCTTTTTATACATACATCTTATAAATATAATAATATGAAGAATTAGGAAATCAGTGTATATTGAGAAAAATATGAAAGATTTCCTGGGAAAATTTTCTATATTGTATATAAACAAACACACAGTTTCAAAATAGCAAATACATCAACTGCTGATCTGATATTTGCCTAGTGAAATATATATATATTATAAAATTTTAATATATTCTTGTACAAAGTTATTCTGATTGACAGTGTTAAATATGAAACTTAATTTTGCAGCATCACTGAGACTAAAAAAAATACCAACAACGTTGTCACATGACAACTTCATATGCTTACCCACATGCTTCCAAGAGTAGTTGTTTTAATGTTAACCGTAGAACCATCTACTGTAAGTTTGAATAATTAATGAATATCAGTATAATACTATAAAATCCTCATTCCCTTTATTCTCTGATGTCTAACGATTACTCAGGCTTATAGTATGTTGTTCTAAAATATGGTAAAGATACATGCTCTTGTGAGAAAAGTCTGTATTGATATTAAATTAAAGCAAAAAATATTTCATATATCCCTCACACACACACACACATATATATATATATATTGTAACCTTATATTTTGGTACAAAATATATAGGTTCATGGAACTGAATTAAATTTTTTCTGTCTTTTTCTAGATGATTTGATTATCATAGCTAACACTATGTGATACTTGTATTCAAATTGACTTAATGATGAGATTATATAGTTTTAATTTGCTTTGTTTATTATATATATATATTAGTTTTTCTCTTTTCCAATCACTGAGTTAAACAAACTGTGCTTAACCTGAAAAAAAATCCAACAACATATTACATCAAGTTTACTAAGATAAATAATAATAATAATCATTATTTGTTTTTCTCTTTAGATAATCCTAAAGATTATTTAGTTTGGTTAAAACGATTTATTTAGTTAATTTAAACTTGAATTAGTTGATAGAGTAATAAATGCATTTTTTCTCGTTCATTTTAACAGAAATATGTAAATGAGATGAAATGTAATTAGTTAAAAGGAGAAAGATAACATTCAGAGATATTTAAAAAATGGAGATAGTAACAGGAGGTATGTAAAGAGCTAAAAAAAATCTTTTTTTTTTTTTTGCTGTTAAATATATAACAAACATGAAAGCTACTCCTTTAAAAAAAGTTTAAGGACAAAGAAAGAAGCTAAATTAAAGTTTTTCTTATATAATTCAAACTTGTGATATTATTCTGTGTTAACAACAAAATGTATAGGTAAATTTAAACAAATCTTTTCAAGTCAACCAGTTGAAAATCTGGCTACTGACTGTCTTTCAAAATATCTATAATTGAAATGTACTGGAAGTTATCAACTGTGAAAATGGAAATAACAATTTTAAAGGTCAGCCTACCTAAAACACATTCTTTATTGTTTACAAACCATATTAACCTAGGATATAATATTTTAATTTCATGACTTTAACACATTTAGTTATACTATATGTAATATTTACTGAGGCCATAACCTCAAGAATATGCATGTAAAATGTGATAGTAGGGACCTCTACAGGTGTTTAACCACAAGCTTATGCTATGGAAGAAAAGAGGGGAACCCTTCTTTACTTCAACCTACTTTCTATTTAAATAGGTGAAGCTGAAGCAATTAGATCTGTGAGCGTGAAACTATTCAATACTTTACTGATTAAGTCCACATTTCTTATTACACATTAATACTCACGAAATCTTTCGATTTACAATGAGTCAATGGAAAGATTTTATAGTTAGAAATCTATTACAATAATGAATTGCTATATTAACTTTGGATGGAATATATTACTATCGTGACTTTAACACATACAGTTGTGCAATATTTGTGCAGAGTGAAATGTTATATTAACTTTTAGTGTGTGCCAGTATCTGACTGATAAGGAATTGTCTATATCTCACTGTGAACTTATTAAAGATAACATTCCTGCTATGTGAGTTATTTTATTATTAAAATTATAATATAGTTTCTGAAAAAAGATAACAGCTAACCAGAAAATTATCTTATAACTGCCATAATTATTGGCTTGGACAACCATTCTTGGTCTTCAACACTGACTAAATAAATTAAAAGTAATGAAATATTTTAACTTTGGAGTAACTCCTAAAATATAAGTAATGAAGTTTATTAACTTTTGAAGAATATCCTAATTAAAATTATACATATCTTTTAAAATATCTGAGTATTCAGAGAGCCTTCATGTGAATCAATTAATTAGGGGATATTCATTATGGATAGAAATGAAGGGAAATTCCATCAAACTTATAAAATTCTATATGTTGTAATTGAAAACTATTTAATTTATACATGTGGTACATTAAGTGTTAAAAAAGCGCTATTGATTTTATTGGTGAATACTCACTATATTTGAAATATTATGTATTTTAATTTAGTGTAGTTATTTAAACAAGTCTGTATTTTATTTTGATTTCATGCTTTATATTATCTTATACATATGTGAAAATCACAGTATATATATTCTATTGTGCCTAAAATAATTATTTATCAATTTAAATTCATGAGGAACAGAAGAGAATCAATTATTAGGGAACATCACTTGTGTAAAGGTTCAATGATTATTTTATGAATCTATAATGTGCATCAACACCACATGGTTTATGCCTATACTCATATTATATTTACTGTGTATTATTATTTCACCTATGCTTTAGGCAGAGTTGATTATTATCTTAATTGTTTGCTATACTGAAGTATTGATTTCATTTTATGTTCTAATTCACTTTAGTAAGACTGCATGTCTCCTAATTTAGCAGATTTATTGGTGAGGGTTATTATGTCTCTTTTATTTGGAATGTAAATGTTAACACTATTTTATAATATTACATGATATTATTCTGTGCTAGTGGTTTAATCCACAAAATTATAATTACCATTTTTTAAATATGCTTTATATTATTCTGTGCTGGTGACCAAATCCACAGAATAATTGTTTGCCATTTATTACATTAAATCTGTACGGTGGTCTAATCTGCAAAGTAATCATTTGTCATTTTATTATATTCTTTATATTTGTTCCTGCACTGGTAGTTAATCCACAGAACATTCTGTAATTGGGCTTGTCACTCTGATGATGGTTAAAAATCTACAGGACATTTAATGCTTTCTTATTCTATTGTGTGAATGAATACAACTGTAGGAATATCATTACTATTTGTTGTATAAATATATTTGGGCAGAGTCTCCATACATTATGGTGTTCACATTGTTTCATAATTTATTACAGGTCAATTATATGATATCCCCAGCTGAGTTGAGGTTTAAATTTCCTCTTTTATTGATTATCTCATCATGGACAATTTTCACAGGTTTACCAATGCTAATAGTTGTTGTTGTTGTTGTTGTTGTTGTTGTTGTTGTTGTTGTTGTTGTTGTTATTATTATTATTATTATTATTATTATTATTACTTTTCTTTACAATTAATATTTAATTACTATTAATCTCTTTTTTGTTGATTATTTTATTGGCTGAGTGAGGTAAAAGTCTAAACTTTTAATTGGTCAATTCACAAACTCAAGTGTCAATTGACAAACTCAAGCATCAAAATATATTCTATTCATCTTTTAATATTATATTCACTTTAGTTTTGTTTGTAAAAAGTATATTAATAATTTGTCAGGTTATGAAAGTGAATGAAAGTTTTTTCAAAAATAAATTTTTATTTATAATTATAAAAATATTCGATAGCAGCAAATCTAAAATGAACGTTACTTACCAACCAAAAAGTTTTGCTGATATCAGTGATTTCTTTTCCAATTTTATGTTGCAGATAAGTAAATAATTTTTGCTAAAGTCTTAACTATTTTTCTAAAATAATTTTATTTTTAGCATATTTTATCAAAATAATTCATAATTTGTCGAAAAATACTTTTAAAAATGGTCTAAAACATTTGTTTATCATTTTTGAAATGAAACAAAAGAAATTGTAACAGTAAAAGTTATTGAAAACCATTTTCTTTATTGTCAAAAGGTAACAGCCAATCAGAATCAAGAATGGGTGGCACTCTTCCTTTGTCAGACCTTCAATGTCAGTTTTATTGATTTTTTTACCTGTAAAATAATTCAAGAGAGGGCAGCATCTTATGGAACTTTTTTAGCCTTTGCAAATAATGCAAAATCTTAACGGTAGTATTAAAAATGCCCAATTTAGAGCGACTGGAAGCCATCACATTTTTAGCCGTAACTAGCAAAAAGTTGGTTAATATATATTTGTTTTAGTTTGTACTAAATATACCATTTAATTAATATGTATATATATTTTAGTTTTTTATACAAATATTAGTATGAGCACAATCTATTTTTTTGTAGACACACATTTATTCAGTCATATATATATAATTTTTTAATTTAAATTAAGTTTGCAATCTTTTGTGCTGTTTCATTAGTACATAATGCAGTTTTTTTAAAAATTTACATTACAATACATTTGTCATTGGTTGTTTAAATTTTTTTTTAATCAAATATGTTATTTTTGAACACTGCCATTTTACTATATATATATTCTTTCTGATGAAGATCAGTTCTCTGGTTGAAATATTAAAGTAATTTTATACATAAGTAATTTTGTTCTTTATTTTATTATTTTTTGGTATATATGTCCTTTAGTTATATATATATTATAACCTTATCTTTATTATTGCAAATCTATTATAAAAAGTAATAAAGAACATAAATGATAATATTATTATATATATATAATGTGATGTGTATGAATCATGTTATAAGTTAAATAACTATCAGTATATTAACTTTCATAGAGAAATAATAAAGAGTGAGAAAATTAAGTTGACTGAACAAATATATCAATATTTTTATAGTCAAAAAAATGATAAATAAAAATATAGATGAATGGATTGCTTAATTAATAATCGAAAAGTTTCTTCACCTTAATACATTTTTGGAATAGTGTAGATGGTCATTTACTTTGAAGAAATAAAAGAAATAACAAAGTATTAAAAGGAATGAAAGAAATATTTTATTCGCAAGATAAAGTTACAAAATCAACACTTTATGATTTGGGTCAAGTGGGCATTAGCTTATGAACACAGACAACTTTAATAAGTTTTGTGAGTATAAATTGTAAATGGTAAATATATAACATTAAAATTATTGGACAAATTTTTTTTAAAAAAAAAAGCTGTATTGAATATGAAAATATTGCAACAATTTATTCTGAAAATAATTAATTAAAAAATTAATTAAAATTGTTTTCTGAATATTAAATAAGAAGCAATTAATGGTGAGTAATACATTTAAAAGTTTTCAGTATGTTTTAAAAAACTTTCTGTGCAGATAGCTGGATTAGCATATGAATTAAGAAAAAAACATGTTTTGGGAATGCATTTGAGATAGGGTGTGAAGAATCTTTAAAATATCGTGGAGAGAAAAACAAGTTCAGAGTGCACCAGAATAGTCAACCAAGTCACAAGAAATTGTAAGAATTTGTTTTAAAAGATGAACCTTAGGATACTTTGAGAAACAAAAAGAACATTTTTTCATAATGTCTACCCACTGTTCTATGCAATGTACCTGTCTGTGAGTTATACCAGATCAACTAGTAATCAGGGCAAACAGTTCCTTCAAGTACATCTCAGTTCAAACAATGTTAAAATAAGCTTGTGAGTTAGCTTGTTTTATATGCTTCATATCCTAGAGTTACATTTACCTTTGTCAGCCATCCAGGTAGTATCTAGAAGAATAGAATTGTTTGTTTGAGCCCTATCACAAAGTGAGATGTTAGCTATTGCCTCAAATCATCAAAAATATGTTGATCTAACATCAAAGCAAAGCCATCGTATGTAGCCAGTTCTGAGGACAGTATACATAAAATAAATTATCTTGATTTAATGTTATGGAGAGACTATAATATAATCAATTATAAAATATTCAGATGACCTTTATCATTTTGGGAATCTGTGCACCCCATATCAAATATTCCTCTTATGAACAAATTACCTGGATTTAAAACATTTTCGCTTAGAAATAATATTTTATGTAAAGTTCAAAATGTTAAATTATCCAATATTGAATATATACTAATGAATTAGATGAAGGAAGAAAAATAATCAAGATAAAATATGGGTTTCATTACCATATATAAAATATAGATTCTGTAATATGATTGGTTTCTTCTCATTTTAATGTTGAATTTAATGTCGGACTAATTACTGGTATATTAATTATTTTGGAAAGGATGTTGTTGATAAAATCTACAAATGTAGAATTATTTATATAGTAGTGTGCTGATGTTGGTTACATTGGTGAGTCATGATGTGCATTAAGAAAGAGAATCCATAAATATGAACATTCATATAATAAATAAATAGTGATGTTCTGTGGATATTTGCTGAACATTGAGTTACTTGTAATGAAAGTTTTTGTTTTGACAATGTTTTTATTTTACATGTAGAAAATGATTTGATAAAAAAGAAAAATCAAATAGTCATATTTTATAAACATGACAGACAAATTATTAAATAAAAAAATATAATTGTGTTACTATACATAAATTATGAAAAGCTGGCCATTCACATGAAAACATTAATATTGTGTGGTTTAATGAGATGTGTTTTTTAAATTTTAACTGCTAAATGCTACTCAAAATAACATAAATGCTAAGCTGGTTTTACCTATTAATTTTTTGAAATATGATTTTTTTTTTGCTACAGAACAGGCTTTTTCATATGTGCACTTATATATGTAATATATAGGGGATATGAACTCAATCTTTCACATGACCCTCAACTATCATGCTATCTCATACTACTGATACACTTGATCACACACATGTTGAAAAGATAAATAATCAATCATCATCATCATCAACCATTATCAATCCACTGCAGGATGAAGGTCTCTCCAAGTTCAATCCATCTTTTTCTATCTTTAGCTTCTCTTCTCCATATCACCCCTGCAAACTTTCTTATTTCATCCATCCATCTCACATGTGGTCTCTTTCTGGGTCTTTTACAATCTTTTGGAATCCAGTTCAAAATTTCAATTTTCCGTCTATTATCATCTCTTCCAGCAATATGTCCAGTGCAACTCCACTTCAGTCTTTTAATTTTTTTTATGAGATCAGTAACACCTGTTTGCTCTCTTATTTATACATTGCGTTTTCGATCTCTTCTTGTTACACCCAACATGCATCTCTCCATATTTCATACTAAACCAGCACTCATCAGTTGATCCAGATTATCATCTCCATATATATATATATATACAATCAAAGCTCAGCCTATATTAAGATAGCCAATCTTCATACTTTAATAGACAGGCTTCAAACTACTCCACCCCATTTCCTTGAAAATATTGGTATATCGAATATTGTAAAGTTTATTCCACAGCTTTTTGTTTCTATATATATAAAGCAAGATCTTTAAGAAATATAGAAAGATATATAAAATTAAAAATACTGATTTTAATTTTTTAAAAAAATTACAATTCATGAAAGGTTGGATAGGAAAGACTCTTTGAAAATCAAAAAATAATTAGGAAAAGTTGAATGTGATAAAATGATTCTAGAGAAAGAAGTATTCCCTTTAAAGATATAAAAAAAATAATGTAATATATATTGAGTGACTCTCATTATAATTGGCTGTATATTTTTTACTGTGTAAATAATAATAAAATAAATAAATAAATAAGCGGATTAGGACAAAAATGTCGATTTATTGACACAAACAGTTTAAATATTTTAACTTCATAGCGGTTTTATAAATGTTATTAAATCTCGTGTAGGTTTCTGATGTTAACTGCGAAAGTTTTATTTACCAACTTTTAATGCATTTTGAATTTTAAATTTCAAATATGACGTGAATAACGGAGCAAAATAAGCTCTAAATTGTAATCATCAGCGTTTAATCAGTCAGGTAAAAACAGTTTTCTCTTTCATTCTTCTGAGTAGAGAAATAAAATAAAAAACTAAAAAATTTTAATCTATTCATTGGGCTTCTGTGAATTTTAAAAGAAATAAAAAATTCTATTAAAGTGAATTGATTAAAAATTTCAAGTCATGTTTTTTTAAAAATGTATTTCTTTAGTATTTTGTTTATTTACTGTAAGCTTTAAAATATTCTTATATATATATAATATTTAAATACATGTACATTGTCTATACTAAACTTAATGTAATTAGAAGGGATTTGAACTTTCAAGATCTCTGCAGCTATCATTCTATCTTATATAACTGATGCACATAAACAACATAATGTGAAAAAGATAAATGATCTCCAATGTAAGTATTTCGTGTTGGACCAGATCACCATCTCCCACACACATATATAATCAGTGCTCAGTTTATATTAAGAAAGCAAATCTTCAGACTTTAATGGACAAGCTTCAATCTTCTCCACCCTCCAACTCTTCTGAGTTCAAGTTCCTTCGAATTATATATATATGACATTTGGTGTTTGCTTTTAGTTTCAACATGCAGATAATAAATATTGGAAAAAGTACTTCAAGCGTTGGTGGCCGAAAGGTCAGCACAGCCGCCTTACAAGCAGTTGTCCCGGGTTTGTGGGTTCCCTTCCCGTCCGGTGCTTTGATAAATGAGAAGAAAAAAAATGCACTTTTAAATCTCTTCAGTTTGGCCAAGCTATGCGATTAAGTTCCCAGATATTAAACGCTACTCATAGATTGTTATGCATTATTAGAAATCTGTAAATACATGTGAAATCTCAGTTGTAATCTTTCAAAAATGCATTACCATCTGATTATCACTCTAGTTACTCAAATTTACTGTAGATGGCAGTAAATTAGAGGTTACATTTATAATATCACATATAGTGGGTGTTAAAGAATCAAATGATTTGTTATTATAATAATATATCTTATAATAAAATAACATTAAATTGAAATATTACTTCTTTCTTCAAGAATGAATCACTATTTAGCTAAACAAAGAAAATAGATTTTTATTCATTCCATATTAGTACTTTTTATTATTAAATGCCAAGAAATTGAAAATTAACATTATAAATTTTACTTTGTGTTTCAATATTGAAGGAATTGGTGCTTTTGGATTCTCTTAAAATAAATATTGAACTACCACAACAAAAAGATCAATACTGCCAGTACCACCATGATATAAATAAAATAGCCCATATTTGATATCATTCAGTGATATTGCCTAAGATCTAAAAAATTGCAACCAGTCATAGAAATTATGTAGTCATAAAAAATATTTAAAAAAAAATCATATATCACATGACACCACTTCCTTTTTAAGTTTGCAGGAAATAAACAAAGAGCTTTGCTAATTGCTCAACAAGCTTTGAGATAAATGCTTAGCAAGTGAAAGCATTTAAATTATATCTATCTGAAAATCACCCCCCCCCCCCATACCTTGACCAATGGTTTTATGCTTTTCTTCTCAATAATCAACTCTTAGATAAATGCTGGCTTTGGGTTGGTGTTTTTAGATCTAGTGTCTGAAGCTATCCTAGCACCTCTCTGAGGAGTGCCAAAAGCATGAAACCATTGGCAGGGAATGGGAGATGGTTTTCAGATGGAGATATTTTAAATGCTTTCTCTTGCTAAGCATTTATCTCAAAGCTTGTTGAGCAATTAGCAAAGCTCTTTGTTTATAAAAAAATATTTATGTTGTTATGTAAAAATTGTGGCTAATATTAATAATTAGATAATCATTTGAAAATACTAACTCAGCGATGAATAACTGATTTTAATTTTCTTACTTATTGCAATAATTTTTTTGTAGCAAAAGATTCATAGGATTGATTACTAAGGTAATAAAATGATATATGTATCTTCTTATTGATAATATCTGACAGATTCATTTTAATAAGATTTTTTTATGGGAGGAGGTGAAAAATAAACCAGATTTTTTTTTGTTGTACTAAATTCCTAATAAGAGAATATATAGTAATTGAATTAATAGGGAATTTATTATTTAAAAAAGTATGTAATATATATATATATATATATTGTAACTAAAACAAATCTAATAGCAGGTCAAATTAGTTATATTCAAAGCTGTTATGAAAAAATATGTTTAATAAAGAACTTGTATAAATAAATAAATATATATATAAGCTGCCAAAAAAATTATAAGAAAGGTTAGTTTATGCATTTAATCATATTATTAAATATTTTATAAAGTTATTTTGTAATATATGAGGGGCAATACCATGATAAATTGCACTGTATAAATTGTTTAGCAACATGAACAAATTAAAATTATATAGTTTATAAAAATCTGAAGCATTTTATATCTTTTCTCATTAACTTTTTTCTGAATGGATATTAATTAAACAACATGACAATTTTTAAAGTAAATTTTATGACAAGTTTAAATATGTTATTTAAAATTATGGGTTAAGAAAAATAAGTAAGTTATCAAACAAATTTTAAAAATATGATTTTTTTTCTTTTTTCCTATTGCTTAATTAATGTAATAATTTACTAAGGCTGTAACCTTAGAAATAAGCGTCTGAAAAATACGAAGGTAGGGACCTCTATAGGTCTTAAAAACACAAGCTTACGCTATGAAGAAAAGAGAGAATAAGAGAGAGAAAAAATATATTTTTCTTTTATTTATTTATGTATCAAGTCATGATAAAATATCTGTAAATTTATTTTCACAACATGTTGTGAAGAGAATGAAAAAAATGTTTTCAAAAAAGCAAGTTATAAAGAAACAGAGTTCAAATCTTGTAACTAGTTGGTAATGAATATGTATTGGGCAACATCAAATAGGAATAAATAAGTCTGAAACAAATAACTCAGCCTAATAGTATTTTAGTCCAGTCAAGCAGTCTACTTTCTCTAGTTTCATATGAAGATTAAACTCAAGAAGCAGTATTGCAGTGATTTTATGTCAAGGTGAGAAACTTCTGGTTAAAACTGTTTTTAATCATAATTTGCAGAGCTGTAGCTTGCTCACTATTTTATGTTTTTTGTCCAATACTCCAGTTATAACAGAAAGAATTAAAACTTTATCTAACAGAAGACTATTTACTATATGTAGCTAGACAACAAAAAGCCAATGCAATTGGATCCAGAAACTAATGTTGAAGTTTTTTAAAACAAGCCATTGACTGCTTTAATAATGCCATAAAGAAAGAAATAAAGAAAACAGTGCCATAAGAATGACCTATAACCTAATGATACTATATCCTAACACCACCAGTGCTGCTGTATTTGTTATCTAATATTAACAGTGCACAAGAGGATAACAACCATCTTTGGAAGAACTAGTGAAGACATCTGTAAGTAAAAGAATGATATCAGCAGAAAACCATGGTCTCAAACAGTTTAAATATTTCCTATGGTAATATCTCATATATATATATATATTATAAGGCCTTAAATCTAAAATATTCCTTATTATTTGATTAGCTTTAATATCTTGTAAATCTAGTGACAGTTACAAATATATAAGCAACATTATTATATATTCATTGTTTATAAATTATTTTTTTTATTAATCCATTTAGTTTATGTTTGCTTATTGAACTCAATACAAATTTTATGCTTTCTGCATGCAATATGCTAGTAATATTTACAATACTGAGAAGTCATGCACTCCACCTGGGAAAATAAGCAATGGTGGTAATAATTTGCAAATTATGATGATCAGGTGTTAATAAGTTTTCCAAAAGTAAACATTCTATTCAGAAGGTTTGGTGTCTTAAAGTTTCGTTTTTTTATTATTGAAATTAAAAAAACAAATTAAAAATACTTTTGAGAGCACTTATACTCAGCTTATAAATCATTATCATCATCACCACATTGATTAATATTATTATATATATTTGAATTGAATCATTTTATTTGAATTTAATAATCATTCAATTTTCACATAATATAAATATTTATTTGGAATCAAAATTTACTATTACATATATATAATTATCATTACAATATATATATATATGTAAATTTACATAAACTTATAAATAAATATTAGAAAATACACTAATTAAAATTTGTTAAAAAGAACAAAAAATATAAATATTTTTAGGAGCCCTTTCAACTATCCTTGTAGTCTTTGTCAACTAATACTTTGAAAGGTCAACTTTCCCATAATTCCATGATCTTAACGTTTGCTGCCTGCCTATTGATTAAATCTTGTATATATATATATATAAATTTGTATTTACTTGACTAATTTTATATGTTTTAGAAAACAAAGTCTATTATGCAAAAAAAATTTGAGCAACAGAAATAACAATAAAATCAAACATTATATTATAAAACTTTGTTGTTTTTTTTCAACATATGAAAATATTTTCTGATATTTGTAAATAATCAAAATCAGAACAATGTATTTATAACATCAAGCATTTATCCAATGTTTTTCTTTTGTTATTCATAATTGATCATGATAATATGCGTGTAAAATGCAATAGTAGGGACCTCTACAGGTGTTTTAACCACGTGGTTAAAACACCTATAGAGGTCCCTACTATCGCATTTTACACGCATATTATCGAGGTTATAGCCTCAGTAAATATTACTTATGTAATCAATGTGCATTTAATAAATTCATAATTGATCAATAAATTTGTTAATCATTAAGTTATTATAGTAAAACTCTAAAATATAGTAAAACACGAAAATAGTAAAATATAATAAAACACTAAAATAGATTAAGTTGCATATATGTATGTATGTACATGTTTCTGGTATTTGGTCTCATGTTTTAAAAAAGTTAATTGCTATTCCATGCTGGTTCTGAACTAAGAGCAGGTGAGTTATGAAGGTTACTTTTAACTTTTTATCTAATTTAACTTTTCCCATGTTTATTTAAAGTATTATATTTGGAACAATATATTTTTGATGAGTGCTGGTTCAGCACGAAATGCATCTTGGGGGTTATTTGTCTTTTCTTGTATCTTTACTTATATGAAATTATTTATGAAATAAAAAAAAATGGAGAAATATGGAAGTTGTCTATCTATAAAAAAGAGATTATGCATGGGAGAAGACGAAACGTAAATAGCCATGTGTGTATGTGCTGAAAATAAGATATGTTAATCTTTAATTTGGATTAAAGTTTATATCTATGCTAGAGACTCTAGTTTAAATAAATGATTAGTAATAATCATTACATGTTTATCAAAAAGTTGATAATATAAAAGTTGGGAGTTGATAAATTGACACTTGAAAATAAAAATTAGACAATTTGCTCTACATAAATAATCTTCATGTAATAAAGATATATATGAGAGATGATGACCTGGCCCAACTGATGAGTGCTCGTTCAGCATGAAATGAATCTTGGGGGTTATTTGTCTTTTATTGTATTTTTATTTATATGAAATTATTTATGAAATTAAAAAAAATGGAGAAATATGGAAGTTGTCTATCTTTAAAAAACAATGTATTTTTATAATTAAACATTCACTCTATGTATTTTGATAATTTTTACATTATTTATTAAAAATGTAAATTTACAAATGAAAAACATTTTAAAATAATAATATTTACAACTTTATAAAATAGAAAAATAAAATACTAAAGTAAAATATGTAATGAGAACAAGGATTTTTTTTATATTGGGTGATTTCTTTCACTGATTTATAAAAACTGTTGAACTAATTATTTTTTATTTGAATTTCATTTTTAAATCAAAGGAATTTTTGTTTAGACATCAAAAAGCAATAAAATTTTGTTTTAAAATTTAAAATTGCCCTCATCATTATTAAAATTTTATTAAAAAATTCCCACATCAGTATTTATGAAGCCATTCTTTTTTAGTGACTCAATCTCAACTTCCATTTATCATAGTCATGGTTTTATTTCACTTATTTTCTTAAAAACAAACACTGTCAAATAAAATCTAATTATAATCACGTATTTTTGTTTAAAATAACTATTTTACAACTATATTGTAAAAATATGCATAAGTATGTAAATAAATTACTGAAAATTACAAAGTTTTTTTCTGAAATGACAAAAAAATCTCAACCTCAAGTACAGAGAACAAAGAATTTACCAATCAGTGGCATTGTTGGATTCTTTGTATTATGATACAACCAATCTGTGACATTATCACATCTTCTGAATTTCAAAATCTGTATGATTATTGTACAATACTGACATCTTCAGTCATTTTTTTAAACTAACAATTTTTGTTTCAATTTCTGATGTTAAATATAAGCATGCTACCAAAATAACATTATAAAAAACTGCAAAATAGTGAAGAAAATCTGAAAGTGATGG
The DNA here is from genome assembly GCA_028023455.1 of Epiperipatus broadwayi. Classification (NCBI taxonomy): domain Eukaryota; kingdom Metazoa; phylum Onychophora; class Udeonychophora; order Euonychophora; family Peripatidae; genus Epiperipatus; species Epiperipatus broadwayi. The sequence continues at coordinate 74,111 of JAQFVV010013521.1, read as the reverse complement.
CAATGTTATCAGAGAACATTAGAACACATTGAAATTATGCTGCTGGCCAATAAACTGCTAAAGTTCACTGTATGAATTTTATGATAGTTATTATTTGTTCATTTTTGTGGAGAGTATAGTCATAGTCTTTAACGGTTCAGAATGGTGATGATGATCAGCATCAAGATCACAGTATTTTTGATATACAATTAGTTGTTTAGTCATTTTAGCACTTAGGAATGAGCATGCATGAAGAGATATTAATGATTGCTCATTTAAAGTTTTATGTGTCATGATTGGTATTGTTCTGATGATGGATTAATTGCTGCAACTACTATGTTATATTTATGTACGGAGACTTTTGTTGACTGATTTCTCTGCTCTTATTCACTAAAAACAGAATGCTCGATAAGGTTTTCACATCATCATATAAACCACCCTTTATTTTCATACTCTTTTCTTCCCTTTTTCCCTCATCTTCATCTCCTCTCCCTCCTCATCCCTGCTCCCTTTCCATCTCTCCCCTATTCATCCCTCTTTTTGTCTCTTTCCTCCTCTCTTTTTAGTAATAATTTGTCATGTGTTTTTTGTTTAATGAAAACAACATAAAAATTATTAATCTTAAAATCATATTTTTTTAAAAAGTTTGATAAAAACATGAAAAATAATTTTGAATTTGATTATAAATAATGTCAACATATAGTTATAATCATAATGTCTTGCACTTTATAAGAAAAATAATTGATAAAAAAGGTTTAGTAATAAAAAAAAAAGTTTGCTACTTAAGAAAGTAAAAAAATGGATTAATATTTATTTATAAAAATCTAAAATATTTATAAAATTATACACATTTCAATATTTGAATTTCAAATGAATAATAATTTCCCAAAAAAAATATTGTGTAAAAAGAAATAATAGTGAATTATTTCATTACTGGGAAAAATGAGATTAGAAAAAAATATATATTTGAATTCTATACCTAGAAAAAGAAAACTTATGAAAGATTGATAAAAGGTTTGACATTTGTAAAAATGTAAAATAATCAATTTTATAAAAGAACTTTCATTTTCTAGCAAGATTACAGTAGTGTAACAAATGCTCCAAATGCAAGTAATATTGGGGAATGGTTTAGTATTTGATAGAAAAAAAAATAAAAAATTAATATATAAACTTAATATCTGTAAATAAACTATGTACTTCGTGCATAATGAGGTTTAATAGATAATAACAGAATAGCTCAGATTAATTTGAGCATTTGGTCCCACCTCCCATATCTAAAAACAAATAAATGAATATTTATTAATTAATACTGAATTAATACTTAATATTGATTATCAATCATGTATCTATTATGCTTTAATCTAAAACTTTTCCAGTTATCTATAAAAAATTCAACCTTTATTTAGCTTTAAATCTTGGGTCAGAGGCATGATAGACTAACACACAAGCTATTTTTCCAAAAAACCTTAGTAATGTGATGTGATGCACTGTGACTTCTCCTTATACAGAGTCAGGAATCTCTCAGCCACTACGTCCGGAGAAACTTGTTAGCCACTTTACCTTCCCTTTCCATTTACCACCCTAAGTTTTTCCATATATCTTCTCTATCCTGCTCCATCCCACTTCCACAACATAATCTTTCTCAACTCTGTAGCCTTTATATCTAAGTCCCCCTTATCTTTTTCCAAACCCAACATAAAAACCAATAACCCATTTTCTGTATATTCACTTTGTTTATATTTATTCTTTCACAACTTCATTATTTGTAACCTTTATGATTTCAGGTGTTTACATTCAATTAACAAATGCCTAATATTTTCTATGCTTCCCTTACACAACTTGCAGACCAAATCACCCACATTTTCCCATTTCTGTGTATATTCATTTATAACTAAAGATCCTGTTCGAGCCTTAAATTGTAAACTACTTTCCTTGCTATTATCGTAAATTAGCTCTCACACAATATTCTATTAACTTCTATATATATTTAAACTCTTTTTTACTCTTCCTACTAGTTCTCCATCTTACCAGATCCCTATTCTTTATTAATGAATCTATTATTTTATTCCATTCCTTATCACTATAACACTCAGCAATTCTCCTAACACAATCATCCCAGCTTTTGTATAAGTATACTGACACAAATTCTTTATCCAAATCTTCTGTATACCATACTAACTTTCTCACCCACTGTTGTTTGCTCTTTACTCATAACTCAATTAAATACTATTTTGGCTATACTCTTATTATCCATAAACTGGAATCTATCTAACATTTTTATTTTGCACCCCATTTCTCATTGAATTACTTTCTTTGTCATCCACACATCTGCATCTAATGCATGTCTTCCTACTTCTCTTTGTATTTTTTCTAAGTTATCTAATACCCCTTTACTAACAAATAATTCATTGTTACCATATGTTAACCCTGATACTGCCATTCCCTTCCATACAATTCTAGCTACATCATACTTATATGAAAACACTGTTAATATCTTTGTAAATCTCTTTCTTTTCTTTGCTTCATTTATCAATTTTTTCTCCCAAACATCCAACCAATTTCTCTGATTACTTAAGACAATCCCAAATAATTATACCTATTTATCACACTTAACTTTATATCCCCCAATACAAATTCTTTGTCTTTTTTCCCGTAGTATTAATCATCATTACTTCTGATTTTTTCTCACTAAATTTAATCCCCATCTCTTTACCCACTCTTGCACATGTCCTCAGCATAACTTCCATATCTTCCCTTCTTTCTGGGCACAAGAAGACATCATCCGCAAATAAAAGACCTGATAATATATATATATATATTTTCTTGACACCTATTAATGGTATCTCTACCCCTCTTCATAGTCTTTCTATTGTTTTCTCCATTTCTCTCAAATACAACAAAAACAAAATAGGTGATATAGGACTTCCTTACCTTAGTCCCACCCCATTTTTAACTAACTGATTCTATATTTCCTAATTGATAAGTATAATAATTATTTTCATATAATCTTTTATTTATATCCACTATAACTTCCATCTATTCCCAAATTTACTAAACTTACCAATTATCTATTTCTATTTACTCTACCATGTGCCTTCTCTATATCTATAAAATTCATACATAACTGTCTACCTGTATTTCTACTCATATCTGTAAGCTGTGTAACTACAAATAAACTATCTCCTATAGACTAGTCAAAAACCTCCCTGCATTTCATCCCACTATATTATTTTCTTCCATCCATTTTTTGATACTTCCAGCCACCATCATGCGAAAACTTTATATAACACTGACATTACCACTATTGGTCTATAATTGCTTAATTTTCTATGATCCTTACCTTTTTCTTTAAATAGTAGCCTTACTTTTGTATTGCTCCAACTACTTGGAAAGTCTCTCTTCTGTGCCATCTTATTAAAATGTAATAGTTTTAATTTTTCCCTATGCCCTAAATTCATTACCTTCTCTGCTGCCCATCCATACAAACTTCTTGTCTTTCCACTTTTCAATTTCTTCCCTATCTCATTTAGTTCATTTTCTGTAAACTTAATATTTCCATTGATATATACTTTCATGTTTGATATCACTTTGTCCTTCACATCTAACATCTTTTTTATATCCATTACATATTTATTTAAGATTGTCTCTAATTCTTCTCTAGAGCTACACTCTATTCCCTCATCATCTAGTAATACTATTTCTCTCTCCTCTAAATGTCTTCTTTTAATATATTTCCAAAATTTTTTACTCCTATCACTTTCACTTTTATTAATATCCTCCAACAATTTACTATTCAATTTCATTTTCTCTTTATAATTATCTATTTTAGCCAACTTCTTTTTTTAAATACTTTCCCATTTAATATGAACATTTTTTTTACTTTCTTTGTTTTTAACAGCACACTTACATCCTCAGCAACCAACTCTTTGATGATTTCTTCATTTTTTATTTGATATTATTCTAACTTATTCTTATCATTCATTGTTCATCCACATCTTTCACTATCTTTTCTACCTTTATTACTACTTTCCATCACATTACTAATAATTTCTATTATAAAAATATATGATCACTATTACATACTCTTTCTTCATTATCAAACACTTTAATTTTCCATACTTTATTCATCCCTTCTTTTTCTACTAATTCCAGATCATGTGTATTATCCCTCATAAATATTTGACAAAATTTCAATTCTCAAATTTACTCTCTGATAAAAATTCTTCAAAAGCTATCCATTCTTGTTATTTACATCATCAATTTCTTCAATATTCACATTCATATATCCTATAACCATTATTCTCTTTCCATTTTCTTTAAAACTTTGTATATTCTTAACTAGGTACTCATACATATTACTGTTCTGCTCCATTATAGTCTAACTATCTCCAGGGGCTATATATACTACAGCCACCATACACTCCTGCCTTCCTAACCTTATCTCAAGCCACAAATGTTCTTGACCTTTAATAGTATTTAAATATTTTTTTGACAGAACTCATATACCACCTCCCCCTTTTTTTTTATTTATACCCTGAGATACCACCTCTCCCAGTATAGATTTTTCTTCTTCTTTTAGATGTGTTTCCACTACTGCAAGTATCATAAGCCCTTTATGTTTTAACTGCTTTGTTTAATTCTAGCCCATTTTCTGGTCTCTTACCACCTTGCATATTCAAATATCCAATTTTAACAATTTCTTTTTTCCTAAACTTTTCTTTTATAAATTCTTTTGGCTCTTCCTTCTCCATTATATTTACAAATAACTTGCTTACCATTAGTTTTCCAAGCCCATTTCTTCCTCACATCTACATTTATATCTAAATCAACTAACCTTTTTTTATTTCTTATATTTCCATTTTTCTTCTTTCTGATGACACTGCCACTTAAATCCCTACCACCATTTATAAGTTTCCCAATCTATATTCTTTATGAACCAAACTCCCTAAAATGTCACTTCCTTGTTTTGCTAAGATGCAATCCATCTCTACTATATAACTCCCTCTTATTAATATAAAAATCCGACACATCCACAAACATATTCTCTCACACAATTTTTTCAATCTCTCATTTATAGAACATGCCCTATCTAACATAAACCTATTGGCAAATCTTGGTAATAATCCAACTATTCTTACTCTTCCTGTCATCTTACACAAATTACTAATCAATTTTATGTACTCATCCATTACTCTCTCTGATGGCTCTGACAAATTATTTATCCCTATCATAGCATACACATCTCTACTCCATTTTCTTACCTTAACTGTAACCTCCCTAATTATAGCTCCAGGCAGACATTCTTACATACCTGTTTCTATTTTTTTTTGCAATTATATCTCCACACTCTCTAATTAGTTAATCTCCTATCAATACTGTCTCTTAGTTTACTTTCCCTACTTCATCCATAACATTCTTTACCACCTTCTGGTATTCATTATCTACTTCTTCCTTATCATTCCTACTCATAATTACTTTATCTGCACAACCTTCATCTCTAACAATTTTAATTTTACTTTTACATTCTTTACCTCTTCCTCTATCTTACTTATTCTTTGGCTATCCATTTGCATTGCACTATCTATTTTTTCATCTATATCTCTTGTCACACTTTTAATACATACTCTATCCTATCTTCCTCAACTACATTTTGCTCCATTTCTCCTGACTTTCTTTTTAAGATATCTACACTAATGTCTACATAACCATAAACCTTTACATCTTTCCTAGTCTTATTTAAACATTTCAAGTGATAAATTTCATTACATATGGTACACTCTACCATAGCATGCTTAATTTCTTTCTGACCCTTATATATGCATTGTGGGATACAAAGGCAATTCATATTTATTTTCAAGCCTCCTACTCTATATTTAACTTCATGCTTCCTCTCCTATTCAATTCTCTTTATCCAAAAAGAGAAAAACTTTATTTTCTTACAATGGTTGTAGATAAACACTTATTTCACAACCTTAGGCCTCAAAATGTTATCTTTCTCAAATACATCAATTTTTTTCTTAAACTAAAAAAAATCTGTAGTATCAAGCTTACTAAAACCCAAATAAACAATTTTTGTATCAGTTAAATTCTCAGTTCTCTGAAGATAATTCACAAATATATATAAACTTCAAAACTTAATTTGCAAACAAAATGGCCATATGACCACAGCTAGGCAGTCAAAGCTTCAAATCTATCTCTCTTGATCACAATTATTTCTCCACACCATCAACAGACAATTTGTATAGCATTTAAATTTTCAGTTCTCTGAAGATAATTCACAAAAAAATAAAGCATAAACTTCAACTAATCTTGCAGGTAAAACTCTTCATACAGTAGTGCCACTCAGTGCAAGCCAGAGTAATCAATGGAAGTAGAAAGGTTTGTGCATAAAATCTTCCTATTCATCCAATATCCCCCGACTGGTTTCTAGCTTATGGCTTTCATCTGTGAGGAACCTATGATCTGAAAGCACTGCACCTAGATTTTAGGATCTAATTCAACTCTCCAGCAGCCACCTTTTACATTATTAGCTAACTATAAAGCTTTGGGTCCAAAATGAAAACAGAATGTTTTCAATTCAAGATTATTAGTTTGAAAATAATATAGATCTGAACTCAAGTTGAGCATTCATACTTTTTGGTGTCTTTGGTTATTTAATAACCACCGTCACCATGATTTTATTGGGAAGGATTGGTATTAAACCACTAAACATCACATGATTACCATTCTTTATATTTATATATTACACAGAATCAAAACTTTCCATACAATAGAACCATTTAGCACAAAAAAGTATAATCAATGGATACAGGAAGTTTTGTGCATAAAATCCCCATCCAGTGCCTACTCATCCAATATCCCCAGACTAATTTCTAGCTTTTGGCTTTAATCAGGGAGTAGCCTTGGATCTGAGAGCACTGAACCTAGATCTTAGGATCTAGTGCAACCCTCCAGCAGACATATTTTACTGTATTAGCTAACTATAAAGTTTTGAGTCCATAAAGAATGGTGATCATGTGATGTTTAGTGGTTTAACTAAAAAAAGGTCTGTAGAATATTATATATAAAAGATGGTTGGGGAATATGTATGCAATTATAAAAAGAAAGACATCTTTACATGATCATAACTCAGAATTCAAAATAAAATTTGAAAATCATTACATAATCTAAAATGTTAATAACCAACCTATCTAAACTGGCAAGATGCTATCTACTGATAACTGATTACTCTGATTTGTAATACCTTTTTCTGCAGTGTTACTATTTGAAGAAATCTAATAACATTCTGAAATCAATCATTTGAGGCAATTAAAGTTACCTTTACCTACAATTTTTTAAAATACTAAGTTAACCATTGGTGCTAATATGTACCAGAAAAACATCAAGTTGTCTTTGTTATTATCACAAAATAATGCATCCTGCAACCAATGTTAAATAATTTGGAGGTATCTAAGTGTTATGTTTAGTGTGTTTATTAAAAAGCTCTACTTTAAACATACAAATCTATTTTTAGAATAAGTTTGAAGTATGATTATGATAGACATTTGAAAACTAATTCTGCTTCAGTTCAGGTAATGAATGTAGCATTGCAGAAGAATTGGAAATATATTTCAGCACTGTTTTTCAATATTTGTTAAAGCTAGCATTGAGAAAAAGGGATATTAATGAACATACAATATCACTTTTTTGGTCTTAGAATTGATTTTTAGGTTTATTTAAATCATGACAGCCATATGTGGAACATTCAGTTTAGGATAATAAAATTCCGAATTCTATTTTTAGCTTTGTCCTTACATGTGAAGTTATATAAAGTTTAAATTTATGTGAAAAACTTTTTAAATTTTATACATTTCAATATATTATATAAAATTAATTTTTTCTTTCTGTCATTCTGGTAATGAATTTTTTTTTTATATAATATTGTAGCTCCATTAAATCATTTATTAATAGTCAAGCATTGGTGGTTAAGAGGTCAGCACGGCTGCCTTACAAGCAGTTGTCCCGGGTTAGCGGGTTCTCTTCCCTGCTGATGCTATGACACATGAGAAAAAAAATCATTTAATAATAATGGAACTTTAATATATTATATTGTAGCGATTTTTTTGAGAAAATGTGTTTCTTCTTCCATGTCTTTTTTCTCTCAGTTTTTTTTGGTCAGATAAATTGATTTTATAAACAAATATTTTAGCACATCTTAATTCTGGTAAATACTAATTGATATTTTTAACACTTAGTTTAAAATAATATAATTAATATTGTATAATTCTTCAACTGGTAAAAACATTTTTATTGTTTATTCTGGTGTCAATTTTTATAAATATTCAACATTTGATTTTAGTATTAAATCTCTGTTCTATAACAAAATCTAATACATTCGATTTGATTTATTAGAAATTTAAGATTACAAATAAAAACCATTCTGATATTTGTATTTAAATTTTGCAAATATAGAGAAAACAATGATAAAGATATATAACAAGTTATTTATTTATCTATCACTGTGTTTTTAATTTGTAATAATCATTAGGAAATCAGCCCTCTACACATACATTGTATACATTTAAACCCTTCAGGAAAACTCTCCTTTCTAAACACAAGATAAAGTCGTTTGAATAGATAAAATAAATCCACCTTAACTTTTTAACCTAAGCGTATATGTATAGACAAATCTTAAGCATTTAGAAATGAGAAGATAAAGATCTCAATTAATCACTTTGAATTCTATTCACTTACTCTTAATAATTGACATTTGCAAAATTTTTACAAATTTATTGCATGTAAGTATTAGATGTAATATTAAAAATATATAACAACTTATTTATTTATCTAGCTCTGTGTTTTTAATTTGTAACAATCATTAGAAAGTCACTCCTCTACATATGCATTGTATAATTTTTTATAAATTAAAAACACAATGCTAGATAAATAACTCAAAGTATATGTAAATATAGGCGATTTGAACTCAGACTTTCAAGCATCCTTCAACTATCCACACTATCTCATGCCACTGATACATATGACCACACACATGTAGAAAAGATAAATAATCACCAATATTCATAAATCTCCAATGTTTACAATTAAGCTCCAGATATATGAAGAATGCCTGTATTTCAAATACTTTCAATGTAGATGTTTAATATTACATTTAATACTAATGTGTAGTAAATTGTAAAAATTTCACAAACATCAATTATTAAGTCATAGTGCATGGAATTCAAAGTGATTAATTGAGATCTTGACATTCTCATTTCTAAATGATTAAGATTTGTGTAGACCAGGGGTGGAAACATAGTGGCCCATGGGCCACATGCAGCCTGCAAAGAGTTTTTATGTGGCCCACCAAGACAGTCAAAAAAATCTGCCCTAAACTGAGATTTTTTTACTGTGCATGACCGAAGATTCATCTCATATTTTCCACTAGGACGGCCACATTAGTACACATGCACAGTGTAGATATGATGTGCAGTGCTTTTCCAGTTGATTTGGTTAATTTAAATTTTGTCTTTGCAACAGTAAATATATAAATTTTCAACTTTAGTGAAACTATGAACCCTCTGAAAAAACAAAATCTGTGATGAATGTCATGTGTTTAATGAAGAATGGACAAACAAATATTTATTTGGTAATACAGGGAATATAGCAGTGTGTTTATTGTATCATGAAAAAAGGTGCAGCCCTCTGCTAATCTTCACTTCCACAGTGTGGTCCCCAATGCAGCCCTCCACTAACCACTGTGGCCCCCAGGCCAAGACAATTGCCCACCCCTGGTCTATACATACGTTTTGGTTAAAAGGTTTTCAAAAGGCTTTATTTTGTGTTTAGAAAGGAGAGTATTCATAAAGTGTTTAAATATATACAGTGCTTATGTGGAGGGTGATTCCCTAATGATTGTTAATAATAAAATAGTACATAGTGAAAACAGTAAAGTTTTTCTGATTGGACAGTATAAAGAAAATCAGAAAAGCTGCTCAAAAAAAAATTAACAAAATCTTGGTTAAATATTTTTTTAAAAAAAATATGAACTGATGAATGTGAAGCCATCATAAATCTATCAAATTCTGTTTTAAAATTTAAAATTGCATTTATAATTTTTAAAATATTAGAAACATTAAGAAACATTATGCTAAAGAGTATTAAAACAAAATGTTAACAATCTTACCATCATAGGTTTTTGTTTCCTGTGATAATTGAGTTTGCTTAATTTATATTTTTAAAAATAAAACATATTTGAATAAATCAAATTGTAGTAATGTATTCTTTTGTTTTTAAATAATTATTATACAAATATTATGCAAAATAATTATAAATATTTACATAAACTATGAAAACAAGATGATATTTTTGCTGATTATTAAGAATAAAACAACTGAGTGTATAATTACCCTCACAACTCCTCTCTATGAATCAATGTCTTTATAGATAGGGTTTGAATCCTTTAAAATTTATTTTGGCTATAGATTTCAGCTCTTTTCAGATTGCTTTTTTTAAATGAATAAATAAATACAGTTTTTGCACCAGAAAATCCATCAGTATCTTTTCCAAAAGGCTTCAGATGCTGGAGTGTTAAAGCAGTTGCCTAGTCAACATAAAATTTAGATTTAAATAATAATTAATTGAAAATAATACATCAGTGAGATCTCACTTTAGTTTTTTTTTTTAAATATTTGATAAAAAAATATTGAATATATTTGAATTAATTAAATAGAAATGTTCACATCAATGAAGATTAAATGAAAATTATAATTTTTACTACTGTTATTAATAAATATTTAAAGTAAAATAATAAAGTTAATTAAAATGGTATTTTAGCATGCATATATCAATACACACACATGTATATGCAATCCAGAAAATAATAAAGTTAGTTAAAAATTAATTACAACGGGATTTTAGCATGCACACATGTATATGCACACACACATAGGTATTTGTAATATAATAAATATAGCATTTTTTTAACTGTTATAGGTATTCTCTGGTTTTAACCAACCAAATACTTTTTCAATACTCCACTATATAAGATTGCTTGCTGCATGTTTTTTATAATGTTTGGCTTTGTTGATCAAGATGTATTTGTAATTAAAGAGCTTTTGAAAAAGATTCAACTGCCTATCAATAAAAATGTTATGACTTACTAAATTTATGATTTTAAGGTAGGACCAAACCATCTAGACTAAGGTTTATTATGTTTTTCATAAAATAATACGATGAATGATACTTGATTAAACTTTATAACTGACCTTAGACGATATGGATAAGACTATTCAATCGATACTTATTTCAAAGCAGTATATTAGAATTATTAATGTCTTGTTTAATATTTTGACCGTAAGTGGAAAATTAGCATCATTACACATATATGTATATAAATAATACCAAATGTAATACATTATGTAGTTATACGTTAAACTAGATTTATCATTTAACTAAGTAGTTAAAATAGTTACATTTACTTATATCTTTCCAAATATATCTAACTCAGTTGAACACAATGTTTAGAACAATATTTTTTTGCTCTTCGATGATGTTGGCCTGACTAAGCAACAGCGCTAACAGAGGATTTGAATTACACTGAATTGTTAACCTTTATATTTATGAATATTGAATTTAGAGTAACACTCTAAACAATCAGGCTATTTTGTCAAGACAATAGAAATCAAATTTATTTATCTATGAAGTTCTTTCTAATTTTTTTTTTTTTTTCTGGACGAACTTTCTGATTATTACACTAAGTTGAATTGTGGAATTATTTTATTATTTTATTTTTTTTTAGCTTCTTTTCTCTGATCCCAATGTTATTGTGTTTCCTAATTTAATTATATTTATTGGCATACACATAATTTTTTCCTTAAAAACAATTCTTTTTTATTGTTTTGTAGTTTTTTAAGTTAGTTTCGGCAGAAAATAAAAATTAAAAAAAGTAATCTCCTATTTTTATATTGGATTATTTCCATCGTATAATATGAGTATTGAATATCTTTAGAAAAAATTAACTTTATTTAAATATTCCAAATACATTCAACTGTTAGTAATAGTGCATCAAACAGGCTAGTATATGCCCAATGTTTTCAAAAGCAGTATTCTCCCCTCTTCAGGTGTTGCTGGCCTGACCAGTGACAGTACTAGCATGGGATTCGAACCTAGATCCTTAGATTATTGAGTATTGAATTTTTAGGTAATGCTCTAATCAAATAAGCCATCTTGCCAAAGGCATTGAAAAGCACTTGCAAAAACACAAACTGCTGATTAGAAGAGAGAAAAATGATGTTTAAGATAGCAGACGATGCATGTGCCAATAAACATTTGTTCAATTGGGTAAATACAAAAATATTGGATAGAGAAGAAAAGGTACAAAAAAGAAAATTTTAAAAAGATACTCACACAACAATGGCAAATAATCCCATAAGCCAATTTAGTGTGACTATACATAATGTATGAAAACCACTAATCATCTTTGCTCTTAAGAAAAAGTGGAGAACTCAGAAGGAACCTCATAGATAAGTATATGAAATTTCTACTGACTGTTGCCTTTGGCAGGATGGTTCAGTTGGTTAGAGAATTACCTTAAAATTTATACTCAAGAATCTAAGAATCTAGGTTTGAATACCATGCTAGTACTGTCACTGGTCAGGTCAGCAACACCTGAAGAATGGGGAAAATAATACCTCTCAAAACATTGTGTATATACTAACCTGTTTGATGCGCTATTACTAACAGTTGAATGTATTTGGAATATTTAAATAAAGTCAAATTTTTCTAAAGACATTCAATACTCATATTAGTAAATAGTCCAATTTAAAAACATAACTTAACATTATCATCACAAACCTTCAGGAAAACATTAAGTAATCTACTCATACCACATGCAAATAATTCCATAAGTCAGTTTAATGTGATAATAAAGGCTGTTTTTTTTTTAAAAATATATATATATCAATTTCTATTGATACTTACCTTTGGAAAAAATAATATTACATCAAAAACGAGTCAATTACCATCATAACTCTGTCATTGGTTAGCCCAGAAACAGCTAAAGAAGAGAAAAAATACCATCCAAAACATTATTTACTGAATTGAATATTATTACTAATAGTTAAATGTATTTGGAAAAATATAAAGTTTGGATTTTTTTTTTTAAAAAATTACAATTCAACTAGGTGGTAGAAGTAGTGCAACGTATAACTATTTATAAAATGCTATTATCACAAAATTTTATATATAATTAAACAAAAAAAAATTGGGGAAACCTTATAACATTAAATGTACCAAACAATAATAAAAATCTATAAGTAAATACTTAGCTATAATTTGTTTAAGCTTAATTGCCCCCATAACATTAAATTTAACATAATTTAACTGGAATTAGATTTTAGATCTTAAAAAAAAACAACTTATATATGTATTTAACAGCCTACAAATATAATTAGAAAGAAAGTATATATTACTGCTTTTAAACTGGCAGGTAATAAGAGTTTAAAGTTATTCTTTCTTGTTTTGTCTTTTAAGATTAATTAAAGGTGTAATAACTGACTTTAATAGAATAGGGTCATGTGATCTATGACTCTTATTTTGACTATATTTTAAATATGTTTGTAAGCTGAAAAAATTTGAAGCTTTCTCAATTTCATATTGAAACCTGTACAAGGAACATAAAAGGTAGATGGAATAATTACTATCCCATAAGATTCGAGTAATTTATATATATACAGATACTGACACTAAAGTATATATAACATTAATGATGTGTTTCCTAGTTTATAGGTTTGGTCTCGTGACAACTTTCAAACTTAAATTTGATATAAGTACAACTATAATTAAGTTCAACTTTAATTAGATTGAATTACTACGAATCATTTTATATACAAAGAACAAAATGGAATTTTGATATATATATATTAATATCACAACATTAAAAAAAAGGTTACCGTAAATATCTTTTATTGATAGCAAATGAAAAAGATAATTCAATTAATGACGGAACTTATTCCGCTGTATTAAAATAAACCCCAATGAAGTCAAGGTTATTCTTTAAGCATATTGTATTGACTTAAAAAATAAATTAATCAATAAATGAGAGATGCTTTTAGACATTTTATCAGATTTTTATTTCAATTACATAAAATAAAATGTAAATATTTTGCCGAATAGGAGTTTTAAAGAAAAAAAATCAAACGGAGATTAAGGTAGAAGAGGTAACGTTTAAAACCACTGCTAGGAGGGAGACAATTTTTTTTCCAAAATAAAAAAAAAAAAAAAAGCATATTTATTATTTAATCTGTTTATAAATATGAACGATATACAAAGTATACCAATTTCGAAATTTGAGTTACAGAGAGTAGTAAATACATTTTTTTCTTAATTTACAATTACTCTCAGAATATTTACTAAAATTACATATAATTTGGTATTTATATAATTAGAAGGGATTTGATCTTAGACTTTCAGGCTCCCTACAACTATACACTTAATCATATACAATTGATACACCTAACCACATACATGTAAAAAAGATAAATGACCTCCAATATCGCATTTCGTGTTGAACCTGCACTCAATCAGTTAGTCCATATCATCTCCCACACACGTATATAATCAGTGTTCAGTTTATATTAAAATAGCAAATCTTCAAACTTTAATGGGTAGGATGGTCGAAGAGTTGGAGAGTAGAGAAGGTTGAAGCCTATCCATTAAAGTTTGAAGATTTGCTATTTTAATATAAACTGGGCACTGATTATATATATGTGTGTGGGAGATAATGATTTGAACCAACTAATGAGTGCTAGTTCAGTACGAAATACATATATTACAGATCATTTATCTTTTTCACATATATGTGGTTATGTGTATTGGTTATATAAGATGGAGTGGATAGCTGTAAGGAGCTTGAAAGTCTAAGTTTAACTCCCTTCTAATTTCATTAAGTTCAGTATAGACAATATACATGTATTTGGCATTTATAGTAAATTTTAAATAGCTAATTGTCTTAAAATTAAACTACAATTATCATTGGTTTATGAAAAAAAGATTTGATATTTTAAGACTTAAATTGTGATACATTTAAAAAATCTGACAAACTTTAAAAATACTAAATACTAAATAAATAGTTATATACAACAATTGTTCAAAATTTTGGCATTCAAGGAAATGATTGTTATGATAAGATAGTGGTTTGAGATAATTCAAAATATATTGCATAAGTTTGCTCTTGTAAAAAGTGCTTCGATATTACAAATATTTGTACTTATTCATTTGTTTGACATTAAAATGAATCCGAATTGAACTTTACCATGAATCTTAGAACAGCCACATATAAACGAGGCTGTGTTTTTGTCTGGGATGTAATGCATTTCTCTCTTACTAGAGTTTTTCTAGATTTTTTATTCAACTGGAACGACTTACACAAATGGTCATTTTGCATTGGCCCAACAATATAGTAATCATAGGAGTTCTAAAAAGTGTATTAACAGTGTTTAAATAATCTCAAAGGAATGATATAATGTTTTTAAAAAAGGTATTTAATTAGATTATATAAACACCTATATGTATATTTAAAGTCATATAATAGATATATGCAGTGTATACACCAGTATTACACTTCATTATCATCCTTGATAATTTGACAACTCATAAATTTAATACAGATGTCTGAGAATTTTCAAGTAAGATAAAAATTTGTTTCAGGTATCTAATCCATAGTAATGAGTGTTTGGCTATTGTTAGCTTTTAATTTAAGTTTAGTAATGGCTCTAATATAAAGAAATACTGAAAGATATTTGTTTTATTAAAGATAATTTAAGAATGTTTTATGTATTGTCATATACTTTAACACAAATTATATTAGCATATATATATTGTGAACCTGTGCTATTGCACATTGTCCTTATTAAATATTTAAGCTGTTGAGTTTGTGCTATTATATTCTAAAAAAATTATAAATAGAGAAAGGTAATATTTATCTTGTAAATGATGTTATGTAACTTTATATGCATGTGCTTGAGGCTACAGCCTTAATGAATATTACTTACATAATTAATGTGCATTTAAATAAATTTATAATTATAACTTTATATAGTAATGTTTTACTTTATTTAATTCACTATTAATATAAAATAGATAATATTTTATAAATGATATAGCTATTTTAATGATATCATTCTTAGATTTAAAAAATATAAGCTTGAGGTTCAAAAATTATTATTTAATTTATGCAGACTTTAAAAGAAAGAAAGCTAGAACAGAGTTAATATTTATGAACATCAAAGTTCAGTTATTTAATTGTTTAGTAATGATTGATAAATTAAGTTCTTTATTTGATAAGTGTTAAAATAATATATATCTAATTAAAATTAATTGTTTTATTCAAATAAGATTAAATTTTGAAGAAATCTGAATTAGTTAATTATAAAATAGGTTTACTTTAAATATTTGCAACTTCTGGTATATATGTATGTGTTTAGGAGTGTGTGTGCATATGTTTATTTTGATTTCTTGGTTTTAATTGCCAAGATATTTATGTTTAACCATTAAATAATTAAAAATTAATATTTTATTAAAAGTAGTCAATAAAGGGTTAAACAATTTATTTTTGAATTTATAATAAATTTTAGGGGAGATATAGGGCACTGGTTATTAAAATAATAAAATATTGTTTTATTGTCTTGTTTTAATTATTTAATTTTATCAATTATTAAAAGTTAATTAAAATTGACCTTTTCTTTAACCTTGGTCATTAAAGATCATGTGAATTGAAAAGTTATATAATTGTATTAATTAGTTCTACATTGTACTTAAAATATTTTAGGAAAGACGTCATTAATATTGTTGGGTGTGAATTAATTTTTGAGACCTGTCTACCCAGGTATATAAATAAGATTGTCAGTGTCAGAGGTCAGCTCTTCTTGCTAGCTTGCTTACTCTCTGATTGATTCTGCTGATCATCATCATTTGATGGACCACTGTAATTTTTGTATTTTAACAGTAATAACTTTCTTTAATTATTTTATTTTTATTTAAGTGTAAAGTTACCAAAGCTTATAATTTACCAATTTAACATGTATTGCTGAAAAAATTAATAAAGTATCTTTGTTTTTATTGCTAATTTCAATTTTGAACTCTCTTATTACTAATATTATGCTCCTAAAAAACAGTCAATTCATAATGACTCAATTTCAACAGTTATATATTAAATTATGTTATAAAGGAAACCGGGTGATAGCTGTTATATTAATTTATAAAGCCATATGGGACATTGTACTTTATTATATCACATTGTCATATTTTATCTTTTGGAATAGAAAGTTAAAACACAAGTTTTAATTAAAGATAAGAAAAAACTGTAAAAATTGAAGTTATTGATGAGAAGTTGTTTTAATTATTTCTTGCCAATTATTAAGGATTAAGTGTCCAACTGCCTGAATTTCCATGAATATTTAACATACTGTTTTTCATATTAAAATTATAAATGATAAATAACCTAGTATTTATAGGACAAGATAACCTTTATTATGCTTCGCTTTCTCTGTGGCTGCCGAGAAAGAGGAAAAATTACTTTTACAAAAATTTAGCCAAAGGAACTTTAAAAACGATATTTATAGAAGAAATAGTTGCAGAGACAACAACAATGGACATTTAACTATGCCTTGTGTTAAACTGCAAATTATTAATCCCAAATGTAATAATTTTTTATAAAAAAAATTACTGAATGAATATTTCTGCATTTATTTGGAAAAAATTAACAGTTGCTCTTAATATGTGCATTGTTTTAAAAGGAGAAGGAGGAATGTGAAAGCCTTATATATTTTCAATGTAACCATGAACACCTCATATGGAATTCTGTGGATATTGTTATTATTATGCACTATTAATTCAAACTCCAAACAAGCTAGCTTATGTTTCTTATGTTTTATGCCTTTGTCTTTGTTTAAATGGATCCAACTTTTTATTCATGTAAAAATAAAATTTGAAAGTTATATTTGTTTTATTTTCTGTGAAAGAAAATTCATTTACCTGGTATGTGTGTTTCATTCTATGGTCAACCCACCAAGGAAGAACGTTGGACCCTTAACAGGTTGCCCACTACAGAAGAAGTTCTGTTAAAGAACTAAGGTTTTTTTTAAAAAAAAAATATTAATAATATTTTTTTATGTTTTCTATATGATATTTATGTGTCAAGCTATTTACCTTATTATATTTTATTGTTCTTCAAAAGTTGCGTAACAGAATGTAAAATTTATATATCTTATATAAAGTCATACTAGGTATAGTTTAAATTTTGTACTTTATATTTTATTCAACTAGAGATATTTATCTCTTACATATGTTGTTATATACTATTTATGAGTGTTTAATATATTTTATGGGTAAAGAGACAATATATGAGTTTATTACAAGTTCAATATTTTCCACTGTTATTATGATATAATGAATTACTTTTAAATTTATTATCATAACAAACTTTTATTTTGTTTATAGACATTCAATGAGTAATTTTTACTTTTCTATCATGTCCACTTTATTTTTATAAGTATTCATATTCTTGATTGCAGTTGTGTGTATTCCTTATTTAATGCAGACTTTTATTATGCTATTTTAAGTATTTTATTGTTGTTTGACTGTCGTTAAACTCATTGGCTCCAAACATTGCTTAACGTATGTAATTTTAGCACAAACATGAAACTATTTAATTATAAGTGATAATTTTGTTATCTTGCCATTGTTTCGCCTTGGATTATGTTTTAAACTCTAGACTTTATTAAATGTCAGTTTATTTGTTTTGCTTTGTGTGATGAAGGTACTCTCTCCATTGTTCACATTTTGTATTCCATGATAGGATAGTGTTTGATATCCTGAGATTGTATTTGATATGTTGCTAAGGTAGGTAGATCTCTGGAGAGGATCATTAGATGGTACATTTTCCATTTTCTTATGTGCTGAGACTGCGTCCACACATATTCTTTGCCTTAGATATACATTTTGGAAGCCACCATACTTTGTTCGTGTTATTTTGCTCTGTGGAGCCTATGTTTTGCCTATCCCTCATGATGTTGTTAAATACTTTTTTCACCATTGAAGGTAAAGTCAATTATGCTTTTGAGAATATTATGATAATGATAGGATAGTTGAGGTTCTTAGCTCATCAAGGTGCACTTAGTTATTTGTTGTGATTTAGGTTAAGTAAGTCAATGTCTCTATTGTGCTACTGTGCCTTGCCAGTAGTTCTCAAAGAAACCAACAAGAAGTTAGTAATTTTAATTGCATATTTTTAAAAGCATAGCATAATAAGAAATGCACAGACTCAATGTTATTTTATTTTTATTACAATCTGGGATCCAATCACCGGTAGATTAGTAAGTCATTTTACATTTAAATATTTTGTTATTCTCATGTGGACATAGATTGTATAATTTATATGTGTATATTTGACTTCTGATGAATGCTACCTATTCTTTACTAGTCCATTTAAAATTAATGTTCGACAATAATTAATTAATTTATTGTGATGATAATGATTATCATGAATGGTTCAAACCTAGTTAAATAGCAGTTTAGATAAAAGTCATCTTAATTTATGATAGTTCATATAGTAATAAAGGTATTATGAGTAGTTGTTTGACAGGGAATACTTTACAAGAAACATTACTTAGCTTATCGTTGAAGCTAAGACTATTATTATCGTTTCTTTCATTAAACATTGGTTTAATGCAATAGTTTAATTAGAACAGATTAAAAAAAATCAGCTAAATATTCCAGCTATTTAATTTAACTTCATGTTTGTCTTATAGAACTCATTATAATGTATACTGAAGAAAATGTAATTTTAAGTAATAATTTGTTAGTGAAGAAATCCTAGATGTATTATTAGAACATCCTACTAAATAGTAACAGTGCCTGTATTCGATATATAACTTTCTAAATATTATTGTAAATAACTTATGTTATATTTATTGTTAATAAATGTACTTGTTAATTATTTAAATCTAGTTTTTGTATATTTTTTTATATGCAAAATTTCATAGGTCCTGAATTCTTAAATGTAACAGAAATTTTGGTCAATCAGATAAACAGTCCTAATGCAGATCCAAAATCTTAATGTTTATGAGAAAACATTCCATAAATGTGTCAGTTTCAAAACTGATATTGCCATTCAAAGAATAACTATTTATTTAATTTTGCAATGGATTATGTAATCTATCTTTAAGACTGCACAGTATCTATAATCTTATTAATAAATGTATAAAAATTAAAATTAATTATTTTATTGTGTTGTTAAAGAGTAGTAGAAGGATATAAAAGGTACCATTTCTTTCTATTATTTCAAATGACATCCTGGATTTAGGATTATAATTATTCAAAATTTTTATATAATTGTTTTATGTCAGTAGTACTCAGATTAGACACTTCTTTATGAAATTGTAGCTATTATCATAGCACATTAGGACACATTAACTTATAAGAAAAGTCTATGTCTCCTACAGTCTACCAAGATGCCAATCATTGCTCTAGCAATACAATGCAACAGTATTATTTCTAAAGTGTGACAAAAGAACCCTGAGATCATTATTTATTACTTCATTAAATATCAACCTATTTACCTAATTATAACTTTGGTGATGGCATAAAAAATTCATTATAGTTTATTGTACCATTAGAAAGGTATCTTCCATTTGACTCTGCAAGAATAGAGTAAATCAGTATCATATTATTATATAATTATGGACTATGTAAAATATTATATAAGACAGAGGAATTTATCAGAAGATGTTGCTTAAAGTGCAAAGTATTTGTAGCTCAGAGAATGTGTTTTGATAAATAAAAATATATTTTATTTTTAAAAAAATATTGCTTGGGAAAGAATGAAGTTTTTCTCTCTTCCCCATATAGTTATTTATTTTATAATAATATATTTTATTATTGCTTTAAAAATTTTTTTTCTCCTTTGTTAGACTGCATATCTCTGTAGCTAAGTATAACTCACCGACCATTGAGCTGAGCCAGCTGTTTTAACAGTCTCAGTATTATAAGAGTCTGGTTCCGTTTAATATTATTTTTCACTTTTCTCGTTTCCTTTTTCTTTCATTTCTATTCCCGGTTAGAATATATATATATGAGGGTGCATAGTATGTGTAGAAATTGTTTAGAGAAATATGCTCTTGGATGCTATGAGAATAATCTTTATCCATTATAATATAAATTATTGCACGTTAGCAATAAAAAAAAATCAATCATGTGATTCCCCTTGTAATGACAATCTTAAATTAGCAATTTGATGATTGATTAAATTGCTTACCCTACTAGTAACGGTTGCCTCTTTTGTGCTTCTTTTATTATAATTTCTCTCTTCATACAAAATGTTTAAATTATTTAAATGAAAGTTAAATTCTTATTTTACAATATAGTTTATGCTCACTAAGAAAAATACTAAAGAAATTAATTATTTTCACATTTTGTTATGCTTTACCCTATTTTCCACATAGCTTACATTTTTTTCTAGAATATACTTGATTCCTGATTATTAGCCTTAGCAAGAACGCTTATAATTTTTGTGTTGTTGATTACAATTTTTTATTTAATGGCATGTTCAGTAAAATATTCTGAGAAAATTGTTTATATTTTGGTATATTCTTTTAAGCATTTTAAGGAATGGATTTCCAGCAACCATCTGTACTTCTTGCTTTGAATCCCAAGTCTTAGTGACAGAAAAAAATCTGCAAATTAATTTGAGAATAAGGATTTAAGTGGGCTGACATTAGGTAGTCACTGATCAGTCAATCTTACTATAGATGGCACTAGAATAGGGAGCTGCTATTTTTTTTATTATATCCAATGTTTGTTGGTATTATTTACACATAAGAATTTATTTTTTTCATAAATTTCTGATATTTTCATTGCTGTATTAACTAAATTTAATATTTCTGTGCATAATTCTTTTTGATATTTATATTTTATGCGCCAAAGAAAGTTTATGTCTAATGATGACATTTATGAAGCCGGTTTCATGACTATTTTATAGTTTAAGTAATTTTTTATTTGAATATAACTATGATTAAATATTTCATCAATTTTTCACTATTTTTTAATAGGCAATATTATTTTGTCCGATTTCCTTAACTTATCTAGCAGGTTATTTACAACTTTTTTATTACTGCATACCAGATAAATCAAGGTATTTATGTTTTTTTTTTTTTAAAAAAAAACATTGCTAAATTCACTCATGATGAGAGAATAGAATTCTAAATTTCGAGCAGACATGATAATTCTGTAGGTCATTTTTAATCATTTTTACAATATTAGCATTTTGTGAAGCAATAATTTTTTTGGCAATAAATTTTAAGGTATTTATAATAAATTGTAAACAATACTATAAAAGAGTATAATAAAACATGAGAATAAGATAAAAGTTATATATGTCTTGAATTTATCAGTAATTTCCAGAAAGATAACAGACCACTGGTCCAAAGTGCATGTAAAGTGGATTTTGAAGAATAGTAAAAGTTATAATAGTATACATGGCTCTGTGTATTATTGAAGTGTGATGAAATGTATAATTATGATCTTAAAAGATTTAAAAATTTATACTTTTCATAATGATCTTAGTAGAGGTAAATAGATTTTGAATATTTTTTTTATAGATAATCTAAAAGATGATAAAAAGATTTCAGAAAATCTCTAATTTTGATGGAAACAGATTAAATATAAATTACCAAAGAAAGAACAATAATCCATTGGATGTAAAATAATTTGATTCTATATAGACTCTAGTCACTATTAACTTATATAAACTTGTATTCATTTAAAAAACATATAGTCAAAAAGCTTGCAAGGATAAATTTGATAAACAATGATAATTGGCATTTTGAATGACATCCTTTGCAAAAAGAAGCAGCTTATCAAGAAGCTCTGTCTGGTTTGATTTATACTAGTTCATTTAATGTTCCACAATTGATCATACGGTTCAGTTTTTAATGATAAAATGGTTCATTATATTAGCATTGATAAAGGATTATTTAAGAACATATTAAATTGTTGTTACTAATCCATGCAAAAATAAGACAAAATATTGCATGTTAAAAGGCTTAGTATGCATTGATGTTTTGAATACTTTTGATTCAGTAAACTATTAATATAATCTAATATTAAACCATGATCATTAATGTTTTGAGTGAATATATATGCATTATAGTAATAGTTTTCAAAGCATGTTCTTTGGAACTCTGGTGTTCCATTAATCACCTTCATGTGTTCCACAAAAATAATGTAGAAGTAATAATAGATAACTCTGCAATATTATAGCCATGCATTTTTGTGACTTATTTTATCTATTTGCTGTGACTGCCTATGTGCAGTGTAATCAATTTCTGGGTAACTTGATGCAATGCACAATGTGTTGTTGTTTGAATGACCTCAATTTATATTGTCTGTTTGTTATTTTCAAACAGTCAAGATGTAATAATATTTTTTTAATTTTGAATTTTGGTATGTTAATGATTTGCATGAAAAATATTAAGGAAAATGTGTTCCACAGTTGTACAAAAATTGAAAATCTTTGCATTATGGCATTATGATGAACATAATAATATATTGTGATATTGAGTTAGCCTCCATCTGGAAAATATACTGCAATTTTGTGTTGAATGATTTCATTTTAATGCCAGTGACAATATATTTTCTAATTTTGTACCTACATAAAAATTTATTCTAACTTCAGAATTTTGACAGGTGTTGATTTTTATTTATTTCTATAGTAAAATTATTCTACATGAATAAAGCGTGATAAACAGAGCAGCCGAAATTTAAAAAAACATTAATTATAAACAACAATTTGACAAATGCTTTTTATACTGTATACCAGTATCATGGTGACATATTGGAACTGATCGGTTAATATTCCAGTGCATGCGCAGTGGAACACTAGTGTTATACTGCTTGATAACGTTTTTAGACTTCACAATAAACCAAGCCTCTTTCAACTTCCTTTTCTTATCATTTGATTCATTGCACACAGTAATAATATTTTGAGGATAAAATTCAAAATATTACTACTATGTGCAATGAATCAAATGATAGGAAAAGGAAGTTGAAAGAGGCTTGGTTTATTGTGAAGTCTAAAAACGTTATCAAGCAGTATAACACTAGTGTTCCACTGAGCATGCACTGGAATATTAACCGATCAGTTCCAATATGTTGTCAAGATTCTGGTATACAGTACTGAAAGCACTTGGCAAATTATTGTTTATAATTAATGTTTTTTAAATTTTGTCTTCTCTCCTTTATCACACCTTATTCGTGTAGAATAATTTTCATTATCTGACAGAGTTTTTGTATTATTTATTTATTTCTATAGATATTTCTTCTTAGTCTTAAATTTTTTTTAATTAATTTAAAACATAATATATTATATAATTCTCTAACACAATTTAATATAGTTATATAATAATGAACTCTGGAAATCAAATTCTTTGCAAGTTGATCAAACTACTTGTGAATTTTCAAACAATAAACCATATTTTATGTTTAATATTAAAAATCCATTTTTAAAAAATTATTTAAACTTATATAGTTGAAAGTAAAATATTTTTTGCATTATTCTAATATAGTCAGAAATGTTAGCTTTTTTAATTCTTTAGCATGGTGACAGACTTAATTATTCTACCGGGTAAGACTTTTTATAAACTATCAACTTTTAGTTTTAATATTAATCATACTTTTTTTTCAAGTGAAGATTTTCATTTTTAAAATTATTCATCACCTATTGTGAATTTTCACAAGCTTTATTTTTAAATAGTCTTATTTTGCTATGTATATTTTAATATAAAATTTGAGTTTACAAAAATTTCTATAGATGGCCAGAAAAGTGAAAATTCAATAAGATAAGAGAGCTTTAACTCTGTCTTATCCCTGCCTTGATGAGTCACCCTTTTGTATTCTGACATTTTCTGACATCACTAATATTTACAACATTGTTTAGAGAAAAAAGTTTGAATAACCAAAAATGTGTTTATTTCCAATTGTTTTTCCAATTCAAGATTCTTTTTGTACAATAATTTAAACAATAATAATTATAAATAAAGAATATAAATTATTGATAATGGAAATATGTTATTTTAAAAAACAGAATGTTATATTTTTTGGATAATTCAAACTTACCCTGAAGGCATTTACAAGCTTAGTTTCTTCATCACCTGCAAAATTGGTAATAGCTAGTGTGAAAATATTGTAATATTGCAAAAAATATTAAAAAAAAAAACTTTTAAAGAATAATTTATTAGATTTTAGAGAAATAAATATTTATTCATTCACATTTTAAAAACAATGTCAAATAGTGAAGATTTTGTTGTATTTGGAAAATGAAAATAATCTATCTAGAAATGATGATATTACAATTTCATTTTTTTTTAATATTTTCAGAAATAAAATTTAAATACTTAGAATTTATTTCAGTTGTAAACAAAACTAACTATCAAATGAAGGGAAATTTATTATTTTGTGATAAGTAATAATAGATTAATCTTAAATTCAATGTTGAACATGAAAACAAAGAAACAACAAAGTATGAAATAGTTAAGCCATTATTCTATATTAGAATTCAATAAATTGAAATTGATTTAGTAGTAATATAATTTGCAAATGAAAAATATTCTAAAAATTCCTATTTAAACTTTGAATTATTGAGCTTGACAGAGTAGAGTAACTTCAGAAAATAAATGAAAAAGTAATATCTCAAGTCTTTCAAATTCTGCATTAAAATTGTTTTTTAATTTTTAGAATATTTCACATTATCCTAATACAGTGTCTGAAGCGATGTTATGGCTATAATTTTCATACAGTGAAGTGATCAGAATGTTGTGGGCTTTTTTGTTAACTTAAATTATAGGTTATTACTTTCTATTTTTAAAAATAAAACATATATATATATAACAGCATAACAACGTGTATTTTTGATTTTTAATAATTATTACATAATTACATAATTATTCTATAAAAATAATCATGAATCTTAATAAACTTTGTAAAAAATACTCCAATTTCTTATTCCAAAATTTATCTGTAAGTGATAGTGTAAATGGCCTCAAAACAGACTCCAATGGGATAAATCAATCAAAGGCAGTGCTAAAAATCATTGACTTTATGACTATTTGATTATATTGTTCTCTTTTGATTTCCTGGAATTAAAAAAAACAACATTATTTTAAAACTACTCAAATTTAAGAATTTAAGAAAAATAGTGAAATATCTGTATAGATGGCTGCATAAATGCAATTTAAAAAATATTATTACAGAATTGATTACAACAACTTTTCTAAAATTCTTTGGCTGGAGGCTTTCATCATGATGTAATGAAAGTTAAATATTGTGCATGATAATTTCATTATTTTTAAAGTACTTCAGCCATTCTAGATATTTGGAAATTAATTATACAGTAATTTTATTTAGCCTTATTTAGTTTGAAGGCTGTATATATATGTAAACATTAAATTAAACATAGCTCAATGTATATGTCAACAAAGAGTTTAAATCACTCCAGGCGATAAATTAAAACTACTTTAAATGTTAAACAAAGAATCAAGAATAGAATGAATTCATCTATTTGTGGAAACTCTGATGTTTATAAGCATGCATTTGTCAATCTGTTTATAAACATCAGACCTCCCAAGAATTAGTAGATTCATTCTATTCTTGATCAATTTTTCAACATTTAGAGTGCTTTTAATTCAACGCTTCAGTCTTGGTGATTTACTCCCTTTGTTTATATATATATATATGATAACAGATGGCATTCTACCAAAAACACCGTCAAGCGTAATTTTCTGTTTACATAAACATCAGAGCGAGCATTCACTATCTCTAACTTTAATGAATGCTCACTCTGACGTTTATGTAAACAGAAAACTACGCTTTACAGTTTTTTTGGTAGAACGCCATCTGTTATCATAAATACAAGCATTAGCAAGTTTTTTAACTTGTGTTTTTTTGTTTTTCATATATATATGTTACTTATAATTTGAGCCTCAATTGAAACTTTATTTTACATTTAATGGAATCTATAAATGTTAAAAGCTAAATTCTATTATTCTAATAGTTAACATCTGGGGTTACTTTTCTAAAGCAATTTTACAATGTTTTTTATTTTATTTCTATGACTGAAAATTTGTAAGTGAACATCATTGTGCTCAATATTATTTGACATTCTGATTTCAGGCTGTTGGACATAGAGTTAAAAGTAACTTCATTTTTTTTATATGTCAAAGCATTGATTGGGAAGTGAATCCAGGCCAGCTGCTTGGAAGGCAGCTATGCTAACCGCTAAGCCACAAACGCTTGACAACTTCAATTATTTGTTCACAATAGTGATGTAGAGACATGAGTTAATTTTTGTATATGATGTGTTTATAGAAATAACTAAAAACTTAGAATGAGTATTAGAGAAAAGCCAAATAATCACTTACAAGTAGATAACTATTAAGTTTAAAAATTATCTATGGATTTTGAGTTATTCAGTTAGAATAGAAAAATACATAGGTGTTCTAGTAATAAAAAAAAAAGATGGATTCCTTTTGAGGTAATAAAAGATCATGATACTATATATATATATATATAAAGTCATGAGCAATATTAAACCAATTATGCTACAAGACTAAAAGTGATATCACCATGGTTAGCACTGTCAAAGGTTTCTCAAAATCAATTTAATGGAAATTGTACTAGAACTTTTAAGGTCTTACATAAAGGTAAATGACATATATAGAATTAGTATTACAAATTGCATTAAGCATTTTTGGAGGAAAAATTAGGCAGACTGAAGTTTCTTTACATGAATTTTTATGAAACTTTTAATGTATATGATTTTGGGCATAATGAATTTAAATCAGTGAAACAGATTCTTATTAAATGTTTAAAAACTAAGAATAAAATCAATTTGTATAAAGTTTATGTATGAGCATCTCTCTGGGAAAAAAAATGTTGAGTAAAATTTTAATAAACAAAGTGTTTTTATGTATCCATTGTTAGAATGTTGAAAGAGTAAGGCATATACGTTTAGGAGTAGTAAGACTTAGTAAAGCAAAGTTAGGAAAACAGTGACTATATATGTAGAGATCCACAGCTGAATGATAACACATTGAAGACAATAAATACAATATCATCTATAGATTATCTGAATCCTTTTTTGGGTTGGTACTTAATATATGAATTGTGTACTGAGAAGCTCTGTTTTAGATATGTAAACAATATTTATTAAAAGACCATATAAAAGCTACAAAAAAGATATGTGTCAAGCATTGGTGGCCTAGTGGTTAGCACAGCTGCTTACAAGCAGTTGTCCTGGGTTCACTTCCTGGCCAATGCTTTGACACATGAAAAAAAACAAAAAACGATATAGATCCTAAATAAAAGACCAAGACCCTGAGAAGTCATTTTAGAATTATTATTAGATATAATTCCATCATAAAAGATAAATATAAAATGTAACACAAATAAAAATGGTTTGGATAATTTTTATGAAATTCCAAAATGAACATGAAATTTGTTAAGCTTTTTTTGAATGATAGATTTATAGGGATTTGGAAGAATTAAACTTAACTAAAATAGCAGTGCTTAATACAGTTACTAGAGAAGCTATTTAGTAGAATAAAACAATATATTCTGAAATATAAAAAAGTTTAGATGTAATATCCTTAGAAAAAACCATAGACTGGGTGCATGTAACAGATATATTGTTTATATTAAAAAAAATGTAATTGGTAGATCAATGCCTTAAGATATTTTAATATTTATAAAATAGATGGCTGATGAATAAAAATGTCTACACCGATTTTATGGTTAAAAACAAATTATAAATCTATATTTTTGTATCAAAGGCAAAATGCTTTATTTGTCAACAAAAGTCTGAGCTTACTGGGTGGAGACATGAGGTAAGCCATCAGCTCAGAGCCTGTAGAAGCGTAATCCTCCTCAATCAGTAGTGAAAGCTGCATTCTTTATTTTCTACTACGTTCATTCGTATTTATCTATCCTATTCAAATTAATCAGGTATTTTATATTTTTAGCTGGATACCATTTTCTGACTGACATTGAGTGACTACCAATATTAGATATTGGCTAGCCATCTCAAAAAATATAGAGCCTAATCGTGCTTAAAAATAGTCCACATTTTACCCAGCCTAATCACAAAAGTAACAATAAGTGTAAGCACTAACTATTATACCTGATGCCTTTTTGGATCTTATAGATGTATATTATCAACAAGTATTATTTAGGAATTTAACTTTCCTAATTAAATATGTTCAAAAATATTGTTTTTCTATTCAATGTTACTGCTTATGTTTTTCTATTATCCACCCTACAGACTTAAGTCTGGGTAATTGTTGTTCTTTGATAGCATTAATTAAAGGAAATTATTTGAAATAATGTAATCATAGAAACATCATCTTTTTAAGAAATAATCAATTGCTCAAAAGTTCACGAATCAGGACTGGCAGAACTGGGTGACCCTTTTTGAGGTCCAGATTTTGCCACTCTACCACATTTTAAAAAATATTTTCTATATAAAAAGTTTCAAGTACTTTACTGGGAAAGAATAAAGGAAATTTCAGTATAGATGTAGTTTCTGGTTCATTATTCAACTGTGAATAAAAATTTTGTCTTTGAACAAAACTAATTTTTCAATAATAATTATAGCACCATAGCTTGGTATTAGTAATGCCTCCCAACTTTAATAGACTTCAGAACCATTGATAATCATCTGAAAAGGAAAATAATTCAATCAAATGATAAAATATCACATGACCATCACCCCTTATGCTTGTGTATAACTGTTGTTAAAACAGGCAAAAACTCACTATACGTATTGCCACACACAGCAAGCTAGAGTAATCAATTGATGCCAGAAGGCTTGTGCATAAAATCCCCATCTAGTGCCTACTCATCCAATACCCCCAGACTAGTTTCTAGCTTGTGGCCTTTGTCAATGAGGAGCCTTGGATCTGAGAGACTGCATCTAGATCTTAGAATCTAGGTGCAAGGTGCAGTGCTCTCAGATCCAAGACTTCTCACTGACGAAGGCCACAAGCCAGAAACTAGTCTGGGGATATTGGATGAGTAGGCACTATATGGGGATTTTATGCACAAGCCTTCTGGCATCCATTGATTACTCTAGCTTGCTGTGTGTGGCAATAAGTATAGTGAGTTTTTGCCTGTTTTAATGATAAAATATAAAATATTGTTAGTGAAAGTTTACAAATATGATGTTTTGAAATAATACTACAGTAAAAAAAAACTTACCAATGTGAAAATATTGAAGGAAAAAAAAAACAAAGAAAGAGGGATAAAAAAGAGAAAAGGCAGTTAATGTTAATTTGAAGAATAACGTTTGAAAGTTTTTAATAGCTTCAACAGATGCAATTGCAATGACTTTAAAATTAAAGAGCCAGCACTCTCCCATGTTTAAGAATGACATCCAGAAGTATGTAGAAGAATTCTATAAAAAATATCTACATTAAAATAAAAAATGAGTATTGTCTATAAATAATATATTTTTTTGAACTGCTAGCTGTTTAAGAATAAGATAGGTTATTCAAATCTATAGAGAAGGAAAAAGCTTACACAAAACTCTCCATACAGTAATGCCAATCAATGCAAACCAGAGTACTCAGTGAATGCAGGAAGCTTTGTGCATAAAATCCTTATCTAGTGCCTACTCATTTAATATCCCCAGACTAGTTTCTAGCTGGTGGCTTTCATCAGTGAGGAGTCTCGGATCTGAGAGCACTTCACCTAGATCTTAAGATCTAATGCAAGCTTCCAGCAGCCACATTTTATCTATTTGGTTAGCTATAAAGCTTTGAAACTATTCTGGGGATATTGGATGAATAGACAGGAATTTTATGCACAACTTTCCTGCATCTATTAATTACTCTGGCTTGTACAGAGTAATGTTACTGTATGGAGAGTTCTGCGCCTGTGTAAACAGCTAGTTTAGGCATAAGAGAATGGTGATCATGTTAGATTCAGTGGTTTACAGAAAGCTTATCTTAAAAGAAGTACGTAAAAAAATAGAAAAAAATGTTGACAATGCTATATACCAAATGTTTAAATGATAGAAATGTGCAGGTGATTAAAAGAAGGCAATATCAATATTGATATTAAGGAAAGGTGATAAAAAAGATATGAGACATTACAGACCTATTTGTATTTTATCAATTCTGTACAAGAACATTAGAAAGATAATTATAACTTGGCTCCAGTCAACATTGGAATCTGACCAACCCAATGAACCTATTGGATTTATTAATAGTTTTATCACAATGGATTGCAGCTATGTATTAAAAAAAGTTATAGAAAAGAAAACAATGAGTATAAATTGAATTCTTTGAATTTTTAGATTAATTCTATAAGCATTTCTATGGTGATAGCAAGATATAAATCAGGGATATTGTCATATTCTAAAGAATACTTGTCAAAATGCAACAACAGCTGAGATTACATTACATGGTTATTTTAAGATGATTAACACTGATATAGATATAAGAGAGGATAATTCTATATTTCCAAAACTTTTTGCAATAGCTTTATAAAATGATTTCTGTGGATTAAAATGGGAAGCTAAGAAAGTGAAAGTAAAGAGAGATTATTTAAGTCATCTAAATTTTGCAGATAATGTGATTGTTTTTACAAACATCGCTTCAGAGCTATAATGCAAGAGTTATCAGAAGAAAATAAGAAAGTAGGACTAAAGATAAATGCTAAAAATACTAAATTTATGTCCAGTGATTTCTCTCAGAAAAAGAAAATAAAGATTAATAATCCCAAATTAGAAAAAGTTAACAACTTCAAATACTTTAATTGGATTATTAATACAGCTCAGAACATAATGGATGAAATTAATCATAGATTAAACTTGGCCAGAGTGCTTTTGATAGAAATAATTTAATATCAAAAAAAATATGCCTATGTGTTTGAAAATGAAGGTTTTAATAGATATATTTTACTACTTATTACTTATGGATCTGAAACTTGGACCCTTATCCCATGGACAATTCAGAGACTTCAGACTATTTAACGAAATATGGAAAAATATATGTTAGAAGAAACAAGAAGAGATTGAAAATGAAATACATGAGTGATAGGGCAAACATGTATTACTGACATAATTAAAAAAATGAAAGAATGAAGACTGGACATATTTCTTAAAGAGATGGTGGAAAATGGACAGTTGAAGCTTTAAATTGAATCATATGGAATTATAAAAGACCTAGAAAAAAAACATATATAAAATGGATGGATGAAGTAGGGTAGTTTGTTTATGTGTTGAGTAGAAGAGAGAATGGGCGTAGAAAAACTGAATTAAACTTAAAGATTATTCATTCTGCAATGGATACATAATGGTGAAAAATGATAATGATAATTTTTTCAAATGAATCAACTTAAACATTTTGTAACTATAATATTTTTTTTCATTCACTTCTTACAAAGAGTGAACAACGTTATTTTCCATAATTTAATTAATTCTAAGGCAGTTTGTAACTTGCTTATACCGAATGTTTCTTTTAAATTAAATAGAGAGGTTTGAACTCAGTATTTTTCAGATTATTCATCTTCTACTCTATCTCAAGCAAACGATACACATAACCACACCCAGATGAAAAAATACACAATCCCCGATATATGTATTTCGTGCAGAACCAGCACTCATCAGTTGGGCCAGATCATAATCTCCTGCTCATATATCCAATCAGTGCTCCGTTTACATTAAGATAGCAATTCCCCAAACTTTAATGGACAGGCTTCAATCTTCTCACCCTTCCATCATCTGGTTTTTCAATGAAATGAATGGCTGAATACTTGGAAGGGTGAGAAGACTGTAGCTTGTCCATTAAAATTTGAGGAATTGCTATCTTAATATAAACCAAGCACTGATTGTATATATGTGTCGAAGATTATAATCTGGTCCAACTGATGAGTGCTGATTCTGCATGAAATACTTATATTGGGGATCATGTATCTTTTTTCACATGTGTGTGGTCACGTGTATTGGTTATTTGAGGTAGAGTGGAGGATGAATCGACTGAAAAATACTGAGTTCAAATTCCTTTATTTACATAATTTAATTTAATGTTTAAATGCAAGTATAGTATATATGGTTAATCTAGATGTAATTAAAGGGGATTAGAACTCAGACTTCAAAGCATCGGCCGGTAAGCCAACCCGTAAACCCGGAACAACTGTTTGTAAGGCGGCTGTGCTGACTACTCGACCACCAATGCTTGACTAGAACTCAGACTTTCAGGCTCCCTTCAATCATTAGATAGAGTGAATGACTGAAGGGAACTCGAAAGTCTGGGTTCAAATTCCCTGTAATTTAATTTAATAAATAAAACATAGCTTATATATAATATAGAACACATCCCAGCTTGATTTAGGGTAGTTTAGTTTAAATCGCGGACTAAAAAAACAAAAAAAAACAAAAGTCGATTGTTTTCCCTACTTGAACGTCGATGGCTTTTCCTACTCGAATGTCTTATGGACTCCCACCCAACAAATTATTCGATTACTATATGTAAACAGATTTTAGATAGCCGACTGACTTCCCCATAGCTTTTCACAAAAGGACAGCAAAAGAGAAGTCACGCTTAATGAACAGTATTTAGTGCAATTTTCACTAGAGAAATATTATTTATTATTGGATAATCTTTAGTCTAATGAATGACTAATACAAATTATTAATATAATTTCATCAAATAAGTCATGCTTGTCTTGCATTGGTGGTCGAGAGGTCAGCGCGACTGCCTTGCACTTGCAGGCAGTTGCCCGGATTGCGGGTTCGCGTCCCGGCCGATGCTATGACACTTAAAAAAAAAAAAAGTCATGCTTTAGATCAAATAGATACACCCCCCCATTTACAAATCATTATTAGACGATTATCTGGATTAGCTAAGAACCAACTATTTGAGAAAAAAAAATCTGTCTAATAAATTGCGGGGGGTGGGAGATTTAAATTTTATTTCGATAGATTCAACCTTAAATGGGGACATGACAAATAGGTAGGCTACTACAATGCCATGAAGTCTTCAATATATATGTCATGCACACATACGGATGTGTATAGATAAATAATCGTAAATGAAATTTCCCGACGTCAGTAGTTAATTCTTAGATAAAAGTATGTGGATTCGATTCTCGACTAAAAGAAAAATATTGTCGTCAATTAAAATAAAATGGTAGTGTTTTACTTGTGATCACAAAATGTCCACGCGAAGATGTGAAACACCATTGTATAAATCAATCCTAAAAATAGATTAATAAATTAATTACATCCCTAAAATTAAGATCATGTTTATTATTTTTAATGAGAGCAAAAATATGGTAATGATGCACTTTGTTTAAACAATGGAACTTAAAATTATTTAACGTCAACCAAAGACAATAGAATAATTAAATTTAGTCTTTCTATTTACTTAACATTTAATAATTTCCTCAAGACCTTCACTAGAGGTCACTATGTACCTGTTATTGTAATTTAAACATGCTACTAAGAGGAAAACATGAGATCGATGACTGCGCTGCTGTTTATAACACCTCCAAAATCAAATATTAATATAAATAATATTAACGCTTTAATTTATTTGACCAATATGTAAAATGAAACTATTAACTTGCCGTCATTTTTATAACCCTCTTTTGACTACATCTTAAAAATGTGTACAGGATAAACAAAAACCAAATCCTCCACGAATGATTAGCATTTATGGATAACGTTCTTAGGCAGGTAGAAAAATGGAGATTACAGTAAACTACGCTGGTGATCCTGAATTAGATGTTTCTTATCCGGACTACGAAATCTCTCATCGTGGCATGAAAGAATATCCAAAATCCATCTCGTACTCTTTAGCTGCTGGACATATAATAATTGGAGTAGTTATGATAGGTTTCGGGCTGCTGATAATGAAAACAAGCAATAACCTTGGATTGGTTGGAGAAGAATATATAAGTGGACTTACTTTTATCCTAACAGGAATGGCGGGTGTATATAGCACTAAAAAAATATCAAACATCTGTCGAATTAAAACTTTTGTAGCATTTTCTTGTGCCTCGATTTTATGGTGTTTTATTTTGATATGCAACTCTGTATGGTCGTTAATTACTTTTTTTTTCATCTTAAACTTATTTTTTCTCATCCTGTCTTTTATAGAATTGTGTATATCCATTGCTTCCATCCGCTTATTTTATAAAATTCAAATTTAACGTCGGATGTTTTGAATAGTTTTAAAGCCATTATTTAACCATTATTAGTTTCGTCAATTTGAGAAAGGAACTTTTGTTAAGAATCAAAAATGTGACATCTGCACTTTTTATTTATTTATAAAAAATTTTATTTTCAATAACAAAAGAAGAAGAATAAAAATATACGGGAGCAATAAAAGTTAGACAAACTATTTCATTACTTGTTTAATGTTATTTATTTATCTTTGGGATGTAAAAGTGTGGGTATATTTATTTGTGTGAGCATGTGTAAATATAATGCGTGTGGAATTTCAATAAGAAAATGTATGTTACTTTAATTTCTAATTAATGATTAATCATTATAAAATTATATAAATACTGCAAATGCAAAATGTACATTATATATCATTCATCGTCATCATTTTTATTAGTTATCACTTCACTTAGCGTAAAGATTTTTCCGAATTTGATCCAATATGTCATATATATACTTTCCCTTCTCATCATTTCAGCGAACTTCTTTATCTCACTTATCCATATAACAATTATTATTTAATGTCTCTCAGTCTTTTGAAGTCTAGTTTGACTTCAGCTGTTTTTTTATATTATTATTATTATTATTATTATTATTATTATTATTAGTGTCGTTATTGTTATTATTATTATTTAGAATTCAAAGCATTAGGAGTCATAAGAATCTATTCTAAAAATCGATAAATGATTTTTTTAAAAAATAATCTCTGATCAAATCATTTTGAGAATTGAACGCAGCCTGAGAATTTTACTCTCTCAAAGCAGTGTAAATATTAATTTATTAAATATAACCATATTTATTTAGAAATAATAAATTGAAATAACATATATGTATGTATTGCAAGAAAATCAAGTCATATACCACGTGACTTAATTTAATACGCTTATATTACAAATGTTATAAGTGTGTCAATAGTTCTTAATAAGCTTTTCAGAATATCCCTATCCCCAGATGGCCAAAAGCTTGAAACCGGTCCAACGATAGGGATATTCTGAAAAGCTTGTTAAGAGCTATTAGCATGCTCATTGTATAACATTTATAATACATATATATATATATATGTAATGTGTGCCAATGTCATAAAATATTATTTATATACAAACTGTAAGTTTATTATGTGCTTTAGCAGGGATGATAATAGGTTCAAAAGAGAGCTTCCTGGATGCTTTACAACTGTAGATGTTTTAAAAAAATCTCAATTTGGTGGTCATTTCTGGCCCAACCAGGGAGGTGCAAGATCATTATTTATCTGAGTAATTCACCATAGAATTATTTTTTAAATATAATTTAAAGCCTTAAAAAATCAATTCATTATAAAAAAAATTATTAATTAACAAACTAAAATAAAAAAGTTTTAATTTCAATACGGATAACTGCTAATGCATAACATGTAAAGAAGAGAGATGCTGATAAAAGGACATTGAGAAACATTGCTATTTTAAATTATCGACCTACATTTGAATTTATTTCTATTTCACATGAGAGGTCAAGATTTCAATTTGATTAAAAGCATCAAAAAGTGTTATATAATAAGCTTAATTAATTTATTAATATAATAAAGCTTAATACCGATATGGTTTTATTTATTTTGTTAGAGTAAAAGATTAAAACTCCAATACAGACACAAGGTTGTTTTTTTTAGTGACTTCATGATTTTAGGAGAAAAAAATACAAATTTAATTCTCACTTAATATGTAAATATGTTAAGACTTAATTAGTTAATTCCATTAATATAACAATGTTAATTAATTTGGCAGAATAATTGATAAATAAGTAATTAATTAATTAATATTATCATTTCTTAAGTCTATTCTTCTAATAGTAATTATTATTTATTCATCTCTGGCTTGTTGTCATTATTACAAATACATTTAAAATTAGAATTTTTTCATTTTAACAAATTGTAATAAAAATATCTATGTAGTGAATGGTATATAAAACTCTAGAGGTTTTCATGAAAAGAGCTATATTCTTTTATTTAATCTAATTGATATTCATATTCTATTATTAAATATCCCTTTACACCCATTTTATTTTATACTTATTATTAGTATTAAGTATTCACTCATTCATTTTATTTTATAGTCACATATTTCATCTCCTCTATCCTGAAATATCTTCAAAACTGCAAAATGGTATATTTTAATCCATCATAACTAGAACTGATCACATAGATGAGCCAGCAAGGCAACTGGGTGCAAATGAAAATAGGCACTGAAATATGATATTATATTTGTATATATATATATATTTAATAACTATATTTATTTTTATTTAAGACATTTTTTTAATTATATTTTTTGGTTTATTTAGTAGACCATTTTAAAGAAGGTTTTTCATCAATTTTGAAAATCACAATTTTTAAGGCTTACCTAGAATCCTGTTTTTGTTTTAAATAAAAAAAAATAATAATAAATTTGGAAAAAACTAATAAGTAAGGAGGTGTATCTACTATCATCATCATCATCAACAACCATTATCAATCCACTGCAGGATGAAGGTCTCTCCAAGTTTAATCCATCTTTTCTGATCTTTAGCTTCTCTTCTTCACATCACCTCTGCACACTTTCTTATTTCATCCATCCATCTCACATGTGGTTTCTTTCTGGGTCTTTTACAATCTCTTGGAATCCAGTTTAAAATTTCAATTGTATATCTATTATCATCTCTTTTAGCAATATGTCCAGCCCAACTCCACTTCAGTCTTATAATTTTTTCAAGAAGATCAGTAACATCTGTTTGTTCTCTTACCCATACATTGCATTTTCGATCTCTTCTTGTTACTCCCAACATGCATCTTTCCATACGTCTTTGAGTGGTTTGAAGTCTCTGTATTGCTCTTCAATTAAGTGTCCAAGTCTCAAATCCATAAGTAAGAATTGGCAAAACACATTTATTAAAAACCTTCCTTTTCAAATACATAGGCATATTTCCTTTTAGAATCCAAGTTATTTCTACCAAACGCACTCCAACCAAGTTTAATTTTAAGATTAATTTCATCCATTATGTTTCCATCTGTATTAATAATCTGACCAAGGTATCTGTAACTGTTAACTTCTTCTAATTCATCATAATCAATCTTTATTTTCATATTTTGAGAAAATCTATTAAACATTACTTTAGTTTTTTTAACATTATCTTTAGTCCTACTTTTCTACTTTTATCTGATAACTCCTGCAACATTTCCTGTAACTCCAAAGCATTATTTTCAAAAACAACTACATCATCTGCAAAATCTAAATGACTTAAATAATCTCCATTTACTTTCACTCCTTTAGCTTCCCATTTTAATCCACAAAATACTTTTTGCAGCACTGCTGTAAAAAGTTTTTGAGATATGGAGTCACTCTGTCTTACCCCTTTTCAATGTTGATTTTTCCTACTATCATTATGTAATCTAATTGTTGCTGTTGCATTTTTATAAATATTCTTTAAAATATGACATTATCCTGGATCTATACCTTGATGATCCAATGCTTTAATCATTGAAGAAATGTTTATAGAATCAAATGCCTTTTCATAATCTACAAATCCTAAGCATAATGGCAACTCATATTCATTTGTCCTTTCTATAACTTCTCTCAATACCTGGATATGATCTACTGTACTAAAACCACTTTTAAATCCAGCTTGTTGTCTTGGTTGGTGGAAGTCCAGTGTTCTCTGTAGACGAGTTGTAATTATCTTAGTAAAAATTTTGTATAAAACTGATAAAAGACTGATAGGTCTGTAATTTCTAATATCTTCTTTATCACCTTTTTTAAATATTAATAGTAATATTGCATTCTTCCAATCATCTGGTACATCTTTATCATTTAGACATTTGGAATATAATTTTGCTAAAAAAATTTCTATTTCTTCACCAGCTTCTTGTAATATATCAATTATAATTCCATCATTACCTGGAGCCTTCCCTTTTTTCATAAATTTAATTGCACATCTCACCTTCTCATTCAAAATTCTGAGCAATTCAGAAGCTATAATAGGTATAGGAGGTACTTGTTCTTTATTACCATATAATTCTTGATAGAATTCTTCTACACATTTCATGATGTCATCTCTCTTTTTAGTAATGATGCCATCGTTTTTTTCTTATTGCAGATATAAATTTCCTACCAATAACAAAATGTTGTTTTACACTCTTTAGACTTTTATTCTCTTCTACAGCTTTCCTTGCTTGTTCACAATTATACTTTCGTATATCATTTTCAACTCTTTTCCGCATCATTTTACAAAATTCGAGATATTCAATCCTTTTCAATGCATCATTTTTGTATATCTTCATATTTCTTCTTTTCTTCATAAATTCTCTAGTCTCAGTAGAAATTTTATTGGTCAATTGCTGCTTTTTTCTACCAGCTACCTTTGTGGCAGTTTTTAAAAGTGTATCAGTTATTTTCCTATTAATTTCATTCAAATCTACTTCAAAATCTACTAATACTTGAAACCGATTTGTAAGTTCTAATTTAAATTCATTAGAATGTTTCTGAAGATTAGGAATATCAACTGTAAATATTGTTTTTCTTAATAATTTTTGTCTCTCTATTTTTGCATTAACATGTATCTTATATCTTACAAATTGATGATCACTTCCTGTGCTAAATTTATTAAGAACATTACAATATTGAAATATGTATTTTCTGTTAGTCAAAATATAATCCAATTCTGCTGTACCTTCATTTGGATGCTTTCATGTCCATTTCATTTTAACATTCTTTTCAAAAGAATAATTCATAACATAAAGTTTTTCTTTTTCTGCAAACTCCACAAGTCTATGTCCTCTCTCATTTCTATTACCATAACCAAAATTACCTACAGCATTTTTGTCTTTCATTTGTTTACCAATTCTAGCATTAAAGTCTCCCATAACAATTTTAAAATGTTGTTTACTCTGATCAAAAGCCTTTTGTACATTCATATAAAAATCTTCTACTACTTCATCACTATGAGAACTTGTTGGAGCATAAACCTGAATTATCTGCATTTGGTATCTGCTATTAAGTTGTAAAACTAATTTTGCCACTCTGTCCAATACACCATCAATCTCTACAATGTTATTCTTCCATTTTTTATTTATAATGAATCCTACTTGACTAGTATTTCCAATATTTGTGCCTTTATATTACAGTACATGTCCACTTTTTAAATCAATTGTTTCTTCACCTTTTCTTCTAACTTTACAAAGTCCAATAATGTCCCATTTAATATAAGATAGTTCTTCTTCTAACTCTTGCAATCTTCTTTCACTTGAAAGTGATCTGCAGTTGTAAGTACCTAAATAAAAAGTCATCATCAAATGGCAGCCTGAGTTCACAATCAGGGGATTGTTAGCACCCTCTTCCTTCAGCCACCAACTGCTGCCTTGGTTGGTGACTTTTCAGCCTTCTGGGAATAATGGCCATAATTTATTTTTGTCTGTCATAATTATATATATTGGAAAAAATATTCTTAAACTCGGAGGTAAAAAGCCAGTAAACTTACCATGCTGGCTAATTCTTGTTGGTGAGCAGCCCATCCATGTTCGTATACTATGTGAATAATCACATAGTAATAACAGCTGCAACGACAAGAACGTAAACGATAAGAACGTAAATGACAAAAATGTATGGAGTGGACATTAGGAATTTTCCCTGCTCAGCTCCTTTAAGGCCTACAAGAGGAATCAAAGGGTTTCCTTTCAGTTAATAGCAAACTCTATAGTACAATCTAGGTAAAGAAAATGAAAATAATAACAAAAATAATATTGAACATGTAAACAAATGTTAAAAATAGAAAAATATTCTTATTTTAAATTTTAACTATACTTCGTATTTTCAAGCGCAATGCTTAAAGGTTTAATGCCTTAATAAACATTACTTATATAATCAATGTGCATTAAATAAATTATCAGAATAGATTTCTAACTATAAGATCTTTTCATTGACTCATTGTAAATCAAAAGATTTCGCGAGTACTAATGGGTAATAGAATTGTGAACTTAATCAGTGAAGTATTGAATAGCTTCATGCTCTCAGTTCTAACCGCTTCAGCTTCACCTATTTATATAGAAGGGTTCCCCTCTTTTCTTCCAAAGAGTAAGCTTGTGGTTAAGACCTGTAGAGGTCCCTACCTTCGTATTTTCAAGTGCACATACTTAAAGGTTTAATGCCTTATTAAATATTATACTTACTGTGAGAAGTTTTGGACAATTTTTTTAATTTGGAGATCAGTCATAAGTTGAATAAAAATCTATAATTAAATAATTAGCAATAATCATTATTGGATTTTTATCTGAAATGGATGGCATCAAAGTTGTGAATGGAGAAAGTTTGATAATGGCAAATGAAAATGTAACAGTTTTATTAACTCTTTTGCAGAGTGACATTTTCACTATTCTCTCTAATGACACTTTTTTATAAACATTCAATATTTGATTTTAGTATTAAATCATTAGAATTCAATAAATTAATCTTGATTTATTAGAAATATAAGTTTACAAAAAATATTATATTTGAAATTTGCAAATATTAACCTTCTTGCACTGCGTTAACACCAACAGTTTTTTTTTACTTGCTATAAGCTTTCAACTTTAATTTTAGTATAAAATTGTTTTTATATATCAGAATATAATAAATTTGGCTTCATTTTATAGATATTTTTGTTTAGAAATTAAATAAATTCCAAAAAATGACATTTCAGCTTGTAATTATTTAAAAAATTCGATTTTCTTTAAAACAAAGCATTGCTTTGTCATTTACATGTCAGGAGGAGTGAATTGATTTTAGAAATTAATAATTTTTTTTTTGTTTTACATCTCTATTTAAAATGATGGAACACTTTGTAAATTTATCAATGTATGCTTTAAAAGTTTAAGCTTTTTTTGAGCAATTTTTATGATATCGCTATATATTCTAACAGACTGTGAGTGATTATGTATTACTCAATAGATCATCATCATCAGGATGACCCTGTAATTTTCATAGTAATGTTAGAAAAATGTAACCTTTTACATTTAAAAATAAAACATTTCTGTAGAAAATAGATATGTAATAACAAATACTCTTCATTTGTAATAATTATTACACAATTATTATGTAAAAATAATCATAAACTTGCCAAAAAGTCAAGTTTTTAGTCATTCAAATGTTTTTTTGAAGTAATATCACACTATATGGGGCTTTCAAGATAACAATGTGAACCCATTAATGTGGAATTTAACAGGCTTTGAATTTCCTGTATTTTCAAATATCATGATATCTTCAGAATTTATTTTGAAATTAAAATATTAGAATAAAATATATATAAATTTTAAGACTTGGAAAAAAAAGTTAGCAAAGTCTTTCAATAGATGGCCATATATTTAAGATTGAATTTCTTGATATTCTCATAAGAGAGAGAGAGAGCATCTTTTGGCTAAGATGAACAGTTAAAAAACAAACAGAATATGCAATGAGAACAAAAAACTTTTATATCATTCAGTGGTGGGTAGAAAAGCAGTCAAAGAATTCCCCAAAATTATCAAAATTTTAGTTGACTGGAATTTATTTTTAGAATGAGAATAAATCTGAAAGTCTGATAAATCTATAAAGTACACTTTAAAATTTAAAATTACATTCATAATTTTTAGAACTGTTCAAAAGATTTTATTACAATATTTATAAATGAATTAGTAATCAATTATACCTGATATGGCCATAGTAATGGCTAGAATATTTTTTATTGCATTATGC
Source organism: Epiperipatus broadwayi (assembly GCA_028023455.1). Lineage (NCBI taxonomy): Eukaryota > Metazoa > Onychophora > Udeonychophora > Euonychophora > Peripatidae > Epiperipatus > Epiperipatus broadwayi. Next base: position 31,172 of record JAQFVV010013521.1, on the reverse strand, counting down.
TAAAAATTAACTTTTATTTTTAAAAATAAAACATATATGTATAAAATTAGACTGTAATCACATATACTGTTTTTACAATTATTATATAATCATCATCATCAACCATTATCAATTCACTGAAAGATGAAGGTCTCTGTAAGTTCAATCCATCTTCTCTGATCTTTAGCTTCTCTTCTTCACATCACTCATGCATGCTTTCTTATTTTATCCATCCATCTCACATGTAGCCTCTTTCTGGGTCTTTTACAATGTCGTGGAATCCAGTTTAAGATTTCAGTTGTTCCTCTATTATCATCTCTTCTAGCAATATGTCCAACCCAAATCCACTTTCATCTTTTTAATTTTTTCAATGAGGTCAATAACACCTGTTTGTTCTCTTACCCATATATTGCATTTTTGATCTCTTCTTGTTACTCCCAACATGCACCTCTCCATACTTCTTTGAATGGTCTGAAGTCTCTGTATTGGTCTTCTATTAAATGTCCAAGTCTCAGATCCATAAGTAAGAACTGGTAAAACACATTTATTAACCTTCCTTTTTAGACACCTAGGCATATTTCCTTTTAGTATCAAATTATTTCTACTAAAAGCATTCCAAACAAGTTTAATTCTATGATTAAATTCATCCATTATGTTTCCATCTGTATTAATAATCTGACCAAGGTATTTGTAACTGTTAATGTCTTATAACTCATCATAATCAATCTTTATTTTAATATTTTGAGAAAATCCATTGAACATTACTTTAATCTTTTTAACATTTATCTTTAATCCTACTTTTGTACTTTCATCTGATAACTCCTGAATCATTTCCTGCAGCTCTAAAGTATTTTCAAAAACAACTACATCATCTGCAAAATATAAATGACTTAAATAATCTCCATTTACTTTCACTCCTTTAGCTACCCATTTTAATCCATGAAATACTTCTTTCAGCACTGCTGTAAAAAGTTTTGGAGATATTGAGTCACCCTGTCTTGCACCCTTCTCAATGTTGACTTTCCCAGTATCATTATGTAATCTAATTGTTGCTGTAGCATTTTTATAAGTATTCTTTAAAATATGACAATATTCTCTATCTATACCTTGATGATCCAATGCTGTAATCACTGAAGAGATGTTTATAGAATCAAATGCCTTTTCATAATCAACAAATCCAAAGCATAAAGACAACTCTTATTTATTTGTTCTTTCTATAACTTCTCTCAATACCTGGATATGATCTACTATACTAAAACCACTTTTAAATCCAGCTTGTTCTCTTGGTTGGTGGAAATCGAATGTTCTCTGTAGACAAGTTGTAATTATATAATAATTGTGTAAAAATAATCTGTAATCTTTAATAAACTATTAAAAAAATTAACTTTTTATGATTTTAAAAATATTCTCAAAATATTCTCACAAATGGTCTTCAAATTGGACGACAACTCAATTTGTCAGTCTGGAAATAAATTGTTTTGATTTTACCATCTATTTGGAAATACTGACATCAGATTTTTTAAACTAATAAATCAATATACATTAATTCATAATTTTCTGCTTTTGAAAAACAAAAATTACTTAAATATCATTACAGATAACAAAAGAAGCACAATGTTAAATGAATGTTAAAGAATCCTTGCTCTAAGCAAAAACCTTAGAGTATATTAAACAGTTAGTTAATAAAAGGCTTTTCCATATATTAGAGAATTTTCAACCCTATTAAATTGTTATTTCAGATAATGGTTTAAATCTCAATAACAGCAATTTCATACTGTTTTGGGTCTTATGATGGCACTATCATTCGTTTTAGCCTGTCCATAATTTTGCATTACTGGGCACAGTTTTATTTTACCATTGTTACAATTTTAAAATTATTAGTTGAAAAAAATCTGAAATGTCAGCATTATATAGACATATTAGGCAATTCCAATATCAAATGTCTTTTTAAACACCAATTGAAATAAAAATTTCTGATTGGTAGAATGTCTTACCTCAAATTTGAATACAAAATTTACATTCCTAAAAACATTATAATATTTCAGTAATTTGTTTATATATTAAAGGTTATTATGTAATGTTTTTGTAAAATATTTATTTTAAATTAAAAACATGTCACTATAAGAAGATTGTCTTTGAAAATATTTAGTTTTAAAAAGACAATTCTTAAAGTGTTCATTATGGCAAAGCAGAATCAGTTTTTACTGGATAAAAAAGAATAGTCCTTTGTCAAAATGGTAAAGAACTTATTTTTTAAAATTTTAATAGCAATAAATTAAATGTTTTAAGATTTTTTCTTTGATGATAACTAATCTTAAATTTATCTCAATTTTAATAACACATATCTAATATTTCATTCAATTAACTCTGTGAGTGGATAAATTATGTCCAGTAATATCAAGCACCATTGTTATCAATAAAAACTTCATTTAGAAATTTATTTTTGTATTTTGAAAATGTCAAATATTGACTTTCAGAATGGCTATCATTTAAAAGCTTACGTTTGTAATAAATAATGTTAATGTTATCAATATATAGTATAGAAAAAATGGTTAATTATAAAAATAAAGTGTTCAAATATGAAGGAATATGACAAAAGTCCCACTAGGGCCCATTCAAAATACAAAGTTGGAGTTTGTAGTTAAACAAGTTAAGAAGATCCATTAGAAAACAGTATATTACTTTCCCTCAGCTAATCTATTGCATTAATCAACTGCCTGACTTGTAAAAAAAGAGTAGATTTGATGTCACTCTAAATCAGCTACTTTTTATCCCACATATACATATTATACGTCATTCGAAAGAAAATCAAAAGTTCTGTAAGATGGTGCCCTCTTCAGAATTATTTTATAAGTAAAAAATCAATAAAAATGACCATATATGTCAAACAAAACCAAAGCACCGCCTCCTCACCACCTTTTCTTGAATCTTATTGGCTGTCCAACTTCTGTCAGAAAGGGAAATGGCTGCCAAAAAGTAAAAAGTTACGTTCGTTTTGATTTTTATTACGAAAATGATAAACGAATGTTTACAACATTTTAAACAATATTTGAATTGAATTACAAATTATTATTGATAAAATAATACTAAAAATCAAATTATTTTAGAAAAATAGTTAAGATATTACCAAGAATTATTTATTTATTGCTACATATTTATCATAACGTTAAAGTGAAAAAAAAAAGATTGTGTCAGCAATCTTTTTTGGTTGGTTGAATAGCGGTTACTTTTATTTCACTGCAATTGAATATTTTTTAAATTATAAATCAAATTTTATTTTTGAAAAGACTTTCATTTACTTTCGTAATCTGACAAATTAGTAATATACTTTTTACAAACGAAACTAATGTATTTATATTATTAAAAGTGAATCTATTTTAAAAATAGATTTTGTTAAAGTTGTGAGTTGGCCAATTAAAAGTTTTGATTTTTAACTCATTCAGCCAATTAAATAATAATTGTTGAAAGGGTTAATCATGGCATATACATTTTTTTCTGTAGAGAGTTGTTTTTATTATAATTAATTAATATAAGCAATGATATTAGATTCTATTTTTATCTTTCTTTTTTTCTATATGAAGATTTAAATGATACTAAACTCAAATTTGTATTAAAAATTAAATTACATAATTTTATCATACATCCATAAATATATATACATTACCACAGTTAAGACTTTGGCATTACAAAATGAAATAAAAATACAAATTTTATGGATAATTTTTTAAATTAATTTGTGAAAAATTTTATGATGCCTCTGATTCAGTCATCATAATGTTACTTCTATAGCATTTAAGTGATCAGCATCGTGGTTTTTGTATTACAATTTTATATTTAATAATTCCAAGTAAATGGTAATTCATATATATTTCAGTTTTCATTTGTATTCCTACATGGCAGGAGCTATCAATTAATAATATTGCAAATGTCAAATTGCACAAAATGAAGCACTTTTTTCATACATTATTTATAAAGCAGAAACAATTTTTAACATTTTCTTTGTTTTAAGACTGTTTTTGCTCAATTGAAATAGGATTTATTTAATAAATATAAAATATATTTTACTTTTATATGATATTTTAAAAGAATTTAAATTTACAGGGGAAAAAAGTTATGTTATTTTAACTAATAGAAAAAAATAAGCTTTGTTGTTTTATTTTTTTTTGTGCTCTTTTAGTTATGTTTAAAATTAGTTTTAATAAAATTTGTGTTAAAAATAGTCTCATTCTATCACAAACTGTATTCAATCTAAAGCCTAAATATATTAAAAATTAAATTTTGTAAAACGGGCTCAAATTTATTTACATTATTATAAAATGATTTTGACAAATCTTTTTTTCAGATATTCTTTCAATTTTTATAAGATGTCTGAATATTTTTAAATATTTAGCACTTCTTATCTTTTTTAAACATAAATAAATCATTTGTTAATTTTTAATTTTATTATAAAATATTTAGATATATGTATTTAAAATAGATATTCAATCTGTGTTTTTTATTTTTACTGCAGACTGAATAAATTTATTTAAGCATATAAATATATTTAAACTAAAAAATATAAATAAATAAAATAAAGTATCACATCATCATCATCATCATCATTATTAATATTAATTATTCTTAATATAAAATAGCAATAATTAACAAAAGCAATGAATATGCAATTTTATAATATGCACAGACATATTCCAATATGATAGAAATTATGTGTATATATGATACAATGATCTTCAGATTTGATGATTAATTACAAATAATTAATAAATAGTATCCAATTAATCTCTTTATGTTTTTGTGGAATAGGGTGTTAATTCATCAATGATATTGATTTTCTGTCAGTTTTTTCCTACTGTCTACAGTCACTTAATATAGCATAGAGATATGACATTATGATGCTAGTTATCTTTCTACATTAGCTGTGAGAAAAAAGACTCCAATCTTTTCTGTATGCAAATATATGTAAAAATAAAAAATTTTCATCATTGAAAAAGTAATACAAATAGTATATTTATTGTGATTTTATGTAAAACAGCATAGTCAATAATGAGTAACATGGTGTTGAATTTTGAGAAGGAGATCTACTTGAAAGTCATTGTCTGCCATTCTTCCACAAATTCAGAAACATCTAGAAAATATTGTTTAAAAACAGTCACTATGCCTGTCAGAATTCTGTTTGGCTGGTATAAATAATTGTAATATCAACAATAATAATGGAATATATATATAGAGAGAGCTCACAAAACAAACTCTTAACAAGCTTTGTAGAATGCCCTCAACCTCAGACCGGTTTCTGCTACTGGCATTCTCAATGAGGTGCTAGGATATTCAATCATTAGATTAAAAATACCAGGACAAGTCCAACACTTTATCTAAATAGAAACTCTGAAATTTTCAGACACCCATATGTCTTCCAATCCAGCTATCTAACTTAAATAACCATATGGGACTAAGGACACCAGTAGCAGAAACTGGTCTGAGGTTTGGGGGTATTCTACAAAGCTTGTTAAGAGTTTCTTTGCGAGCTCTATATATAACATTTGTAAACACAAGCTTATTAAATTAGGTCATGTGACATCTGACTTTTTTGTAATTTCATTTTTTGCTATGATGGCTTTGGCAATTTTATATTGCTAAAGCTATTAATATATAGTGTACCTGAACTTAGTTCAGTCCCATATGGTTATTTAAGTTAGATAGCTGGATTGGAAGACATATGAATGTCTAAAAATTTCAGAGTTTCTACTTAATAGTTATCCATTAGATAAAGTGCTGGGCTTGTCCTGATATTTTTAATCTAATGCTTGAATATTCTAGCACCTCACTGAGAATGCCAGTAGCAGAAACCAGTCTGAGGTTGGGGGTATTCTATATATATATATAGTAATAATAATAATAATGTAAATATTAAGGTATATAATAATAGTAATAATGATCAATACTGTAATTTGTTTCTAAGTAAAGTGGCGTAATCATGCATGTCTTTTAACCATGATGTAAGACAGAATTTGAACCTAAGAAACATGCATTGCCTAACATTGATATAAATGCTCTTAGAACTTGTCTTTCAAAAACGTTTAATTGTAAAAATGTGAATAAAGCCTTTTTGGATGAACTAAACATCAACGGTGAGAATACTATATGGTGTTGAAATTGCTATTAAATCTAATTTGGTACTATTTTTATTTTGAAAATTCTACATGTACCTGATTAAGGCTGATATAAAAAATTAGTTTGCCAAAGTGATTTGTTCTTTTTTTTGTTAATACTTACATTTTAATGTTATATTCATAAAATTTAGAAGCAGACAGATTTCAGTCCTCTGATAGCTTTTAAAGAAACTAAGTGTCAGGTCTTCCATTTTACTAGGAAAGAATATTGTGGGAATTTTCCATTGCTTTTTACATTATATCATCAGCATCACACATCCAAGTTGTCTCTCATTTCCAAAAGTGCCACTATAGTTCACTTACTCTGATGCTGCTCAGAAGTACTGGAAGACTGATCTCATTTTCAGGGTTTAAATTGTGGTGCATATCTTATTGTATTTATGGGATTTTATACAATTAGATTCATTTGTAGGCTAAATCATCACAGAGTGGTAAAAGTGAAACTGATTATTATTGCTTATTTGTTGGCTTCACCCACTTATTTTACAGTTAACTTCCATATCTAGCAGTCCTTCCTTTATCTACCAGTTGTGAACCTATTCAGCCAGAGTCAGCTCTTAAATTTTACCAGTAAAATCTCCAATTTATTAAACAAACTTTAATTTATATGTTGATAGAAACAGTAAATTTGAATCCAAAGTTACTGAAAAATTTTAGATCATAAAGTCTAATGGTTTGCTTTTATTGAATTTTGCATAGATAATTCCTATGTTTTGATCAAGAAAAAAGTTTATAAAAATATTTTGATGCAAAACCTATTAATTATTTTGTAGTTAATTTACAAATATTTATAGCTTTACATTGTTATATTGATTATCATCACATGACCACCTCCTCTTATGCTTGTGTATGGGAATTTTATGCACAAGCCTTCTGGCATCCATTGATTACTCTAGCTTGCTGTGTGTGGAAATGTATATAGTGAGTTTTGCCTGTTTTTATATTGATTATGTATTTATGTGTTTTAAGGCTAAAAGCAGATGGATTTTAAACATATAATTATAATATTTGATATTTATTTTCAAAAGTCAACAGACCTTTCTGTTAATTCTCAACACAAGCTAAAACTGTAAAATTTGTAAATACTGCCATGCTAATGATTTATATAAGTCTTTTCATAAGTATGCTTGCTGTTGGGTTAACTAAAGACATCCTAACTGGTTCTCTGAAAATGATTGAATTATCAGAAACTTGATTAAACGCACGATCTTCTATTTTGCAAAATAATTTAATAAATGTGGAGTTTTATAAGTAATATAAAAGTTTGGAATTCACCAACCTACAAAAAGCACAAAAAGACTTGAGAATTGAAACAAATTATAATTACATTAAATCAGTAACAGATAATCTTTTCTATAATAATTATTATATTTAGAATGGATGGATGAATCTTTTAGATCAACTTTATAATTCAGATTAGAGATTTTAATAATATCTACATCTGGATAACCTCATTTATATTTAGAAAGATATTGATCTTAATAAAGTTGAAGCGGCTGTTTCTAATCTTAAATAACTGCTGTGTCCACAGGGAGTTTATCTCAGCTGTGGTAGCATAAAGACATAAGAGCAGGTAAGAATAATTAAGTATTATTTAATATCAATACAATAAATAATAAACAGGAATAAATACTCTTACAACTAAGCTCAATAACAATGTTCTTTTTTTTCATGTGTCAAAGAATCGGCCGGGAAGTAAACCCGTGAACCCAGGACAACTGCTTGTAAGACAGCAATGTTCTTTTAGATTGAATTTGCAATGAATGTGTATATATTTCAGCGTTTAACAAAGAATACGTAGTTATTAGATTTACTACAGAATTGAGGCATTCTCATTTCTTTCTCATAAAGTCTACTTACATAATATAGATAGGGAGTGTTTCAGGAGTAATTCCCAATTTAGTATTTTCTTCTTTAATTGGTTGTATAACTGAAACCACATTGGGAACAGTTCATATCGAGAAAAAACATTGTATTATCCACTGCGCAGAATCCACTGGAAGTTCTTTAATCGACTTCTCTTTATTACCATAATCTCTAGCGGTCTCTGGAGTAATTAATACAGTTAAAAATAATACAGTTATTTAACTTTAGCTTTATTAACAATGCATAATATATATGTTTATATATTACAACAGCAATAATCTGCAGATGCTAAATAGAACAATTGGAGCAATTTTAAAATGAACATTTTAGAAACATATATATAAAAGTTGAGTCACGTGATCTTAAGAATGATTTTATTTAATTTATAAAAATAAAGAGGATAAAAAATACAACAGAAATTATTTTGATGTATTACAATTATGACAAAAGTACGGTGTTTTTGAGAATAGCATAAATGAATGTTTGCCAGAAACTGGTATGAATTTAGAGAGCAGGTTAATGTAAAAGAAAGCTTTATAAAAAATTTGTGATTTATAAAATATATTGTTTTATTATGTTAATCATCAGCAAAATATTCAAAATTAGTTGGTTGTTTTTGAAGTTTAATTCTTATAAAATTTTTCATGATAGTAGTGGAAAAAATACGATTATTACAGTTAAAAAAATTGGTACTGTTCTATTAGATTGTCAGTCGCTTGATGCCACTATTTATATACAAAAGCAGCTGCCACCTTCTAGGCTATATATCTATACAAAAGCACAGAAAGAGGCCATTTAAATGTGGCAGCCAGTGCCAATGGTTATATTTCTATGCTATAAAGCACAGAAAAATTGTTGTTTATTGGTGGCCAGCCTGCTTTAGTGTTACACACTTTATCCCAATGCTCACAGTTTAATGTTCACTACAGTATCATGTAAGGGTGTCTGGCCAGCCACAACTCTTCAAATATGTGTGTCAAAGGAATTAGCTTACAAGTCATCTGACCTACTATTAGCTCCTAACAATTGACAGCTTGTCGCCACACTTCCCTACTCAATGTGGAACTTTCAAAATTTTTGGAAAGGGTGCATCCAAGCAAGATTTCGACAAACTCACACAAAAAGTCATGTTTGAATGAGAACATGTCCATGACAAATAAAATAACTGACTTGAAAAGGGTCAGATCAAAATTGGGGCAATTGCCAGCCACAGAAATCAGCGTGCACGGGGAATTAATTAATTCTACTCTAATAGAATCTCTGCAATGGGGTAGGCCAATGGATAAAGTTTTAATGGTTGTGGATGTAAAAAGGCATACAATATGCTCTACATTGCAGGACTAAGATGAAATTTTTGGCCACTTGTAGTCAAAGGTTTTTACATTTTTGGGAGCGTAAAATTTGTTCTCAACTAAATGACAGGAATTGATTAAGAAAATCAATGAATTATACATTTATTAATCTTTAAAAAAAAATAAAAAAAATGATGGAGTTGGAAATTAGTAATTGTTCTTAATAGGTATGCCATTAATATCCATACACATATTTTTTCAAAGATAGCTATTGTAATAAATAAATAAATACTTTTCTTTTTTCAAAAATGACCCAAAAAAGTTAAAGACAGTTCAGTAATTAAAGCATTATCAGCATTTTTTCCACCATGATGTAATTAGTTATTTCTCAGGCAATGCTAGTAGACTTTGTAAAGATAGCGGGGAGGGGAGGATGGTTTTGACAGCCAGCCAGCACTGGCATACACAGCGCATTCTATTATAATAAAATATTTGCAATAATGTAGGTTTATGTAAAATTGTTCCAGTAAATTTATTAAAGAAATAAATGAATTACATTAACCCGTATGATTATTATTCTTTCACGAATAATGGGGTGGGCCCAGTAATGTTATACTTATGTGTTTTTGCATAGCAACAACACCATCAAATGGCTGACATAATATATTATGACAGTACCAAAAATTTTAGATAGTTGAAATGAAAATAAGTATTATGTAGATATGCATGCTGAACTGAAATTTTATTTCCTGTGTTTAGGATAATAGTCTTCAGCAACTTAATGAACCAACTACAAAGATGTCTTATAGGTTTGGCTGTGGAATTTTTTATTGATGCTGGTTAAAATCAAAAAGTTCATTTTCTTGGCATCTAGACTTAAAATATTATATATTTAAAATGGAATCCACATAACGCTATTGAAAATTTCAATACAGTTTCTAAAGTCTTTGCTTTGCTAGTTCATATTAAAAAACTGCTTTCCCACTGAGTTATGTAATGTCAAAAACCACAAAAAGACAAAATAATGGGACCATTCTGTCTTTTTGCAGTTTCTGACATTACTTAACTCAATGGAAAGTGATTACTTCTGCTTTTCAATTACAAATTTATTGTGTGAAAGGGAAGTACAAACATCCTGCAAATTCTGCTTCAAAAGATTTTGAGAACTTTCACAGATAATGAAATCAATTAATGTTCTTCAGCTCATTAGATAAAAAAACATTAATGTAAAGGCAATTTCCATTACTTGGGCAAATGAACTGAGTAAATAGTCGTATACTTCCTAAGAACTATTTTATTGAAATAGCATGAGTCAAGAGGTCCAAATTTATAATATTGGATTATTTCAAAATCTTTAAATAGGTTACAAATATTGAATGCTTTCACTGATAATGTGCTGAGAATAAAATACAATGGAAAAGGAAGATAACATATTAATTCTTTTTAAAAAACATATTGCAAAAGTTAAAAACTGCATTCAGAATACTAGATGTAATACATAAAATCAGAATGTCCTATGTGTGAATATATTTGTAGTTCTGGATTTATTTGTAAAAGCAATGCCCCATTTATTACAGCATTAATGGCAAATAATATGACCAAAGTTATTTTCTGATAAGAGTTAGCAGAAAAACTTTTGTCCTATTGTGGGCAAAATAAATATTATCCATCTTTTACCATATATATGTTATATATAGAGCTTGCAAATAGGCTCTTAACAAGCTTTGCAGAATATTTCCACCCCTAGACTGGTTTCTGCTACTGGCTTCCTTGGTGAGGTGCTAGGATATTCAAGCATTACCTAGCACCTCCCTGAGGAAGCCAGTAGCAGAAACCAATCTGGGATTGGGGATATTCAGCTTGAATATCCTAGCATCTCAGTGAGGAATCCAGTAGCAGAAACCGGTCTGGGGTTGGGGATATTCTACTTGAATATTCCTAGCACCTCACTGAGGAAGCCAGTAGTAGAAAACAGTCTTGGGATTGGGGATATTCTGTTTGAATATTCTAGCACTTCACTCAGAAATCCAGAAGCAGAAACCAATCTGGGGTTGGAGATATTCTGCAAAACTTGTTAAGAGCTTATTTGTGCACTCTGTATATAACATTTGTAATACAAGCTTGTTAAATTTGGTCATGTGACATATGACTTGATTTTTTTAAATATATATATATATCTTAATGAAAAATTATCAAGAAGTCTTTTTTTAATAATCACATGACAAACTATTTTATAACAACTCCATCCAATCACCATCATTCAAATTGAAATATATTAAAAACATTAAAAATAATATATATATATATCATTAGAAACCAGTCAACACTTAGACAATCCCAATATAGATAACAATCAAGAATTTCAAACTGTTGTCAAGGCAACCTCCTTTTGGCAATAGAGGTGGAATATATATATATATATATATAAGAACTAGCTGTATCTGCAGTTTCACTCATGTTAGTAGAATAAAATCATGTAACACAATATGTAGCTGCTTCTGCAGCTTCTATTTTTATACACTACTTAAATGAAAAATAATAATATATGATTTATCAACAGTGATACTAATCTAATAAACTATCTACATGTGATTTTCCCTTTAATATAATCTTTAACACTTCTTTGACAACATAAAAGAATTCTGGGAAGATTAATCAATCAATTGGATATTTCTTTGGAAAAAATAGCAATTTATCATAATAAGATTATTAAGATTTAATTTATAAATTCAATGTGTAATATAAAACTTCTTATATTAGTTTTTATTGACAAGTCTTTTTTGTGAACTTTTCTTTTCAAGTTCTTATTGGATTTTGAGAAAAGAGGAAAGAGGGATGAAGAAGTAGGAGAAAGATTATAAAAGAGAGAGGATACAGAAGATTATAAATTGATTACAGTTATTTTAAAGAACCTGAGATTATTATAATTATATTGTTTTTAATAAAGAGATTAGAATTTATTTAGTAATATTATACTAAATTGATTGTTATTATTTTAAAGTCGTAAGAATGCTATGAATTTATTATTATTTGAAATAATAAGGGGGATAGTATTCTTGTGCCATTGAGATTGTATCTTGTGGGATATTGGCTCAATGTAATTCTTTACTGCTTATACTTCACTTTATTGTCTCATAATTTATTAATATTTTATTTATTTAATTTTTTACAAACCAAACCATTTATTATTTATTAATCAGTTAGAACTAGTTAAATAGTAGATACTATCATAGGATATCTGTATTATTGATTATATGCATTTTAGCCGAGCATAATCATTTTATCTGAACTAGTCATATTTTTCTATTATTATATTTCTAGTTAGTGAAGGTACAATATATTGAGATGGATTCTGATACTCAACACTAAAAAGAAAAAAAAGGAAACCTTCATTATGAGAATAAAAAAAGGAAAATAGTTTTAGCTGTTTGCTTAAACAACAAATTGGAATGTGTAAATGGTAAAAATACATTAATAGTTTAAACATATGCTAGAGAGCTTGAATAGATTTTTAAGAAAGTGAAGAGAAAGAAATTTGAAATTATTGGAGTTTGATCAAGTACTCACATCATTTTTTTCCATACTTAAATGCCATTGAATAAGTAATTACAATCATGAAAGGCAATTCTGTAATGTGTACTGAGTAAATAGAATATACTGTTGGTGGCTGACACTGACCACAATGCCATTATAAATGTGTATGTGCAAAATATCTCTAAGTGTTGATGGATATAGATTTGCAGTGGGTTTGTTGCTGGGTGTTAAAAAAACAACAACTGGACAACACCCAGGACTAATTAGTGTAAATTCAGCAAAGCCAATGGCTAACTACATCGTGTCTGGAGATTGATATATGTGTATAGACTGTTAAATATAGATAATGCCCGTTTTCCTCAATATTTTTTTTTTATTGATTCATATTTTTTTTTTTTATTATTTATTTTACTATTTGAAATTTTATGATTTGTAATTTTTTTTTTTGTATTGAATTTTGTTTTTCAAATTTGATCACTGGCACTTAGAAATGGGAGCGTGTATCTAAAATATATAGCTATATGGAGGGGGAGAAAGGAAGGAATCAAAATAAGCAAAATAATTGTAATTGTTAATAAAGTTAAAAATTCACAGATCCTTCCTGAAATTCGATATTGCTCCACTAAAGTGATCTCAAGTAAAATCTTGACTTATTCTACATTAACTACAAACTTTAGAACAAACAGAGTTATATATTTTTTTTATTAATAGTTATGACTAAAACCTAGCAATAGTTTTTTTTTGTTTATTTCTTTTGGATGTATGATTAATCACAGTGAATGAATGGTTTATTCTTTTTCACTAATGTCAATTTAACTTACATATACGAGAGGTCATTCATTCAGAAATCAACTAAAAATAGCATACTCCAATAAATAAAATATAATTATAGTCAATATTATTAGCAAGATAGATTGGAATTAATGTATTATTAATTTTCCTTTCTACTGCTATATTTTTATTACTTAAAACTTTTAATTTTTGTTGTGTTGTTAGCCGAGAGGTATCGCAACCGCCATGCAAGTAAGTAGTTGGTTGCCATGCAAGCAAGTGGTTGGTTGCAGACGGGTGTGGGTTCGCGTCCCGGCAGATGCTATGACATATGAAAAAAAAAAAACTTTTAATTTCAATTTACTGTATATATTATTATGATTTAGTTTTTTTTGTTTATTACTTTGTAACTAAAGACTGCTTAGTTATGGATTCCTATTATGGGATTTGGAAAGGGAAATTTATTGTATTCTTAAAATGATAGGAAACCATTCTTGCTATCTCAACATTATAAATGTAAATATTATTCTATTGTATTATTTCTTGTTTAATAAATGTCAAATAATTGTTGAAGTCAATCTGATCTCTGCTTGGCCATCATTAGTATTATGCACTTATACTAATAATCTACTTGATCATCATCATCAATATTATCATGTATTTATATCAATAAGCAAATTGATAATCAGTACTATGCATTTACACTACTAAATAAATAGTTTAGTTTATAATATCCACATAGCACTAAATAATTATATTAAATACACATATATTAATTATTCGTAGCCACAGACCATTCTTCATATATAAAAAGATGTGTATAACAATTTAGTAGTAAAAATATACTGGTCTTTGCTTGTATATGGGCACATTAGTTTGAAAATTATCCCTGAAGAGAGCTAACTGCAAATTCTCTCAGGGTTTGAATACTGGGATCTAATGGAGCCTGAAAGGGGAATGTAATGAAGATGAACTAGTCCAAATTGCATCTAAATTTCTTTACACTATCACCAGCATCCTATCTAAAGACCCTGCGTCCATTGGTAGTAAGATGCACTCCCTCTTTCTAGGTATGTCCCTGGTTCCATTACAATTTATATATTAATTAATAGTAAGAATATAGTTATATAATTAAACACTCTTCTCTTTGCTTTCATATTGTTGATTTGTATGTTTAATGTTTTGCAATTTAGATTATTGTCAACATCATCATTAGTATTATCTCCAGTTAAAACAATTATATTTCCATCAGTTTCTCACCAACAAGTATATTCAGGTATTTATACATAGTATATCAAGTCTATGGTTATTAATTAATCGATGAATGTAATCATTATCTGATATTGTACATTCTATTCACCATAATAAGTAAGTGGTCTGTATGTTTTGACTCTCTATTTTCCATTATTTTTATATTCATTACATTTGGCACATTAACATATTGTCAGATAAACATATGACTATATAATTCTTCAGTGGCTGACACATCAGATAGGGTGATAAGATTACTTATTCAAATTAATGGAAGCTACTATATGCAGTTAATTAAGATTTATGTCTTAACAAGTTCTCATTGTGATGAAGAAATAGAAAATTTGTATATAAATCTACACAATGTTTTTGGTTAAACCAAACAACATTTTAAAATTGCTATGAGTTACAATTCCTGTGTGTAAATATGGTTGAAAGAGAACACATATTTGAGAAGTTTGTAAAATAAAAATGAATATTGATATTTTTTTTTTCTTGAGAATAACGCTAAACAGAAATGGACGTGAAAACATTCAACAGAATTGGATTATATTTTCCTAACAGTAAATATTTTTTTTCAAAATTTCATTGTTCTTAATAGATTCAATATAAGAAATGATCATCAGTTAGTCAGATGTAAGATAAGTAACTTGTTAATGCAAAACTAGATAGAGAAATAAAAATATTAACAAAGACAGTATTGATTCTGTTGGTATTTCTAACTTTCCAAAACATTCCAATGAATTAAACGTTAACCGCTTTGAAGATGGGTCAGATTTGAATGGAATAAAAACATTACTGATATTCTATTAAAAACTGCAAAGACGATAGCTTGTACAAAAAACGCAGCAAAAATAAAGCAACAATTTACTACTAGTTTTTTATTGAGACAAGAGAGTGTATGACGAAAAAAAGAATTATAAATATTTTTAAGGTAATCAATTAAGAAAAAAGAATATATAGAATTTTGTAAAAGAATAGAAAAAGAATTCATAGCAATACAAGAATTGACAAGAATTGTATAGAAGAGAATAAAAGTCTTAGCAGTGTAAAACGTATTGATATTGGGAAAAAAATTGTTCCTACAAAAACCAAACGATAGGATTATTTCTAAAAAGAAAAATGACATTGTGAAATATGCGGAAGACTTTTATATATATATATAGTGAGTTAAAACAAAAAATTTTTTACAATTATTATATCTTCTGAATTTCTTACCATTTTACATAATAATTAATAAAACAAGAAACAAATCGTGTAACTTGCTTTTTAGCTTGTATTAAAATGTTCATTAGAGGGAGCTTATCAATAGCTCCAAACAAGCTTTAATTTATAAGTGCCGAAAGAGAAAGAATTCAAAATCTCTATCGAAAGTCCTCATTCCCAGACCAATTGGTTTCAAGCTTATGGCTTACCTCAGTGAGGAGTTAGGATTCCAAACACTAGATCCAAAATATTAACTCAAAAGTCAACACTTATTTAATACGTTACTATCAATTTGAAAACCGGAAATTTTCAGACACATAAATGTCTTCAAATCCAGCCTTACAAACCAGATAGCTATATGGGTTTGAACTCAGTTCAGTTTTACCATATATTAATAGCTAAAGCAATATAACATCACAAAAGCCAATGTAAAACATGCAATTAAATAGATGAAGAAGGAAAACCTCCAGATAATAATGAAATTATAATCGATATCTTAAAAGAAACAAATGAAGAAATAGACAAATTGTTGGCAAGTTATAAACCAAATGTCTAAATGATTATGATGTAGTAGTAATATTGATGTATCATGTAGGTAATAAAGATATTAGAAATTATTGACATAAATCTTGTATGATATTTATCCAAAATATTTGCCAAGATAATTATAACTTGTCTTCAGCAAATTTTGGATTCTTACTAACCAAAAGAACAAGCTAGATTTAAGAGTGGTTGTAGTACTGTGGATAGCATCTAAATATTGAGAAGAAATATGATTGTCATTATGCCTTGGATATGTAGATTATAAAACTGCATTTGATTATATAGGCATTTCTATAGTGATTTCAACATTGCATCATCACGATATAGGCTGATATAGACTACGACATAATCATATTCTGAAAAATATTTATCAGAAAGAAAAAAGCAATGACTAGATTACATGATTCTAAAAAAAAGATTGAGAAGGATATAAGCCATGGTGATATTTTCTAAATTTTTACAGAAGCTTTGCATAAAGTATTTTGTGGATTGAAATGGGAATCTAAGGGAATAAAAGTAAATGGAGATTATTTAATTTATTAAAATTTTCAGATGACCTGGTTATTTGTTTGTAAATAATGATTCAGAGCTACAGAAAAAGTTGCAGGAATAATTAGTTGAATGTTAGAAAATAGATGTAAAGGGAATTGCTGAAAACACTAATGTAAAAATCAATGGATTTTCTTAGATGAAGAAAATGAAGATTGATAATTATGAATTCTAAGAAGTTAATGATTATAAATACTTTGACTGATTATTAATGCAAATGAAAACACAATGAATGAAACTAATCATAAAATAAACTTAAATGAAGTGCTTTTGGTAGTAATCATATTTAAATATATACTCCCCCTCACCCACTATCAACCGCACACAGCTATGATTATGTAGCCATAGAGCTTTGAAAGGGCTAAGCTTTAAATAAATTTAATAATATATTAATGAGTGTTATAAGTGCATAATTATTGATATTAAATATATATACCAATGTGTTTAGAAATAGATTTAAAAGAGGTGATTCACCATTGTTTAACAATAGATATAGAAGTTGGATATGAAACTGAAGATTAATATCATGATTTCATACTATTTAGAAAAATATGCAGAAATATATTGTAGAAGTAACAAGAGGAATTGCAAAATGACATCCATGAATAAGAAAACAAACAAATATTATTGACATAATTAAAAGAATTAAGAGAGTAAAATGGAGCTAAGCTGGACATGTTGTTGGAAGAGATGATATTATAATAGATGGACAGTTAAAGTTTTTAATTGAATCTCAAGAGATTATAAACAATTAGAGAAAGACCATATGAGAAATGAATGGATAAATGACGAAAGTTTGATGGTGTTTATGGAAAAGAGAAGCTATAATATATATATATATATATATATATATTGTACCAGGTTCGATCCATTGTTAATCACACTTACCCTGCAAGCTAGGTTTCACTGGGTTTCAACCTTATTTATAATAAATTTATAATCTTATTTAATTATAAATATTACGTGAACAAACTGGCACGTTCGAGCAAAGTGGAAAATATTATTGATAGCAGGGCTGTCAATAATACCAATGATCAGATCGAGCTATGCAACGCATAACACGATCACATTTCCAGATCATGGCCCACCTCGGCTGCTAGAATCAAACCCCTACTAAACACTTTATTTGTTTCAGAGTAAACCCCGGGTACCAGCTAGTCTAAGACTAACATGTTCAAACAGTAGGCCCATAATCCATCACTTGAGAAATCCCTTAACTAGCTCAGCTATTTTTTTTATTCAATTGATGGTGAAAAGAATTGACCAACAAATAAAACTTTAATTTCAAAGAAAAAATTTATTTTAATTCACATTCATTAACCCAATTTTAAATATCTTATTTAACTAATATAACACATGCTTATTTATAATTTACACACTACAACATCTTAGGAGAAAGCATTAAATAATATTTGAAATTTAAAATACAATGACATCAATATTCTAATGCATGAATACACACAACATTTTAAACACACATATTAATAGTTTGTCTATTTATGCTATAGAGTTCTTAAACTTGACTCTTGAGGCTTTACAAATGCAATGGCTACTTTAGAAATGAGTATAATAAAAATGTTATTACCTAGGATTTTGAATGTGGATGCATCTTGCTGTTTTCTGCTTCTAATGAAATATTCTAACCAGTTAGATTTGAAGTTTTTTGTAGAGATTTGATGCTGATTATTCTGAGGCATTTTTAAAGACAATTAGATATTGAGCAGCTTCATGTTGTGATGCAGGCATCACTTTTATCAGGTAAGTTGGCTGTTTTTATCAGACTTCAGGCTGAAGAAAGTCATATGTTTTCCAAGGTTTTAACACTGCATTCTTGATTCTGGATATATAATAAGCTGACTGATATAACTCACTAATAGATTGTACTGAACGGTTATCTCAAATGCAACTGAACTCAACTCAAACTCGACTAACTGTCCGATAAAAAATTGACTATTTATACATATGATGTGTTGCCATTTTGATATCCTCCAGCTATATCTGTTGTTGAAATTCCTTTGATAACCATTTAATTACGTGTTTTTGGAGATCGTTTAATTAGTAGCCATGTAAACGTGTTGTTTTTATATTTTTAATTAGTAGTCATCACTGAGTGTTTTTTAATTTTTTAACTTTTATTTATTTTTTAATATTTAATATGCATACATTATATTTACAGTTGCAGGCACATTTATAATTTGAGATCGATTCACTATTTAGTTTCAAGATGACCTTTTTTCTTTAACTTAAATAAAAAGAAATTTGTGTTTTTAAACTTTTAATTTATATTTTAACTAATAATACAAAACAAAAACTCTTTACTTCTTTTATAAAACTTTTAACTTGATGCTTCTAAACAAACCCCCTCCCCTTCTAATTAATTAATTGTAACTTATATTTCAACAACACTTAGACTTTTAGTTTTACGTTTACAAAAACATACTGCAATAAAACTCTTAAACTTTTAATTTTACATTTTTCTTTTACGAAAGATTTTTATTTTAATAATTTTTTTAAACAAAATTATTATGTGCCAATACAATGTTGGTACAATATATATATATATATATAAAGATTTGGGGTAGTTTTGATATATATATATATATATTGTAATGTTAGATAGAAATAAAAAAGATGAATGAATGAGGATGAGGATCAAACACTAAACTATACTACAACATATAACATTAAATAATAATATACTGTTTAAATAATCATCTCCGTACCTTCACTTTTAGTTAACTAAGTTTGTTGTAATACGTTATTTAATAATAATGATGATGATAATAATTTAAAATGTAAAGAGAATACTAAGCTATTTTATTCTAAATATATAATAAATATTATCCATGCAGTTGTTAAGTGATGAGAAACTTTATCACAGCTCAGCATAATCTCTCACTAAACATTATTATAAGTGATATGTGATTTTAAATCTAGCTCAGAAGTATACAAATGAACTTTTAATTGCTCTTAAAGATTAATGAATAAATATAAAAATAATCTTTTAATTCAGAAGTTGCAAGAGTAGCATAACAGTTTAAAAAGTATTTACACATTTATTATAAGATTTCCAGGTTCGGTAAGATGTTGACATACCATTCATTTATCTTTTATTGTATCTTTATTCGCATATTTTCAAAAGAATGCATGGTAGTATGAAGATTATATAATAGGTAATTTTTATTTTCTCATGTTTAATTGGCTTCAACCATTTTCCTAATAATAATAAATGTTTTTTATTTTTAAAAAAACATTTATTCATTTAATAAGTTCTTGGGAATTTTCATTTATGCAGCCACACATATACATATATTTTAAATGTTATATATAGAGCTCACAAAACAAACTCTTAACTAGCTTTGTAGAATATCCCCAACCTCAGACTGGTTTGTGCTACTGGCGTCCTCAGTGAGGTGCTAGGATATTCAATCATTAGATTAAAAATACCAGGACAGCTCTATATATAACATGTGTAAATACAAGCTTATTAAATTAGGTCACGTGACATATGACTTTATATTTTTGTATCATATTTTTAGAAAGTTTTTTTTTCCTTTCTAGTCCATCATTCTATCAAAATTTTAATTAATTATCTAAATAAAATATAAAGTATTAATATTAAAAAGTGTCAAGGTAGAAATAATTTTATCCATTTCAGTTTTTAAAAATACTTCTTTCCTTTTTTGCTGCATTTTTCTTTCTTTCTTTCTTTCTTTCTTTCTTTCTTTCTTTCTTTCTTTCTTTCCTTCTTTCTTTCTTTCTTTCTTTCTTTCTTACTTTCTTTTTATATATAAAAAAGAAGCATAACAATCGGAAAAAAAAAACCAATATATATATGTATTTACATATTGGACTATTTCCATGATCTAATATAAAGTATTGAATGTCTTTAAAAAAATTAACTTTATTTAAATTTTCCAATTGCATTCAACAGTTAGTAATATAATAGCACACCGGTTAGTATATAGATAACGTTCTGGGGATATTATTCTCTTCTCTTTTTTAGGTATTGCTGGCCTGATCAATGTCAATACTAGCATGGGAATCAAACCTGGACTCATAGATTCTTAAATACTGAATTTTAAGGTAACACTCTAAGCAACTGAATCATCCTGCTAAAGACAACAGTCAGTAAAAATTTCATATGCTTATCCGTGAGGTTCTTTCTGATTTCTCCACTTTTTTAAAGAGCAAAGTTGATTAGTCATTTCCTTACATTATCTATAATTACACTAGATTGAGTTATGGGGTATTCGCCATTGTCATGTGAGCAGTTTCTTTGAATTTTCTTATTTGTATATTTTGCTCTCCAATATTTTTGTATTTTCCCAGTTGAACATATATTCATAAGTACATACACACTCTGCTATCTTAGACACATCTGTTGCCCCTCTTTTAATCATGAACATGTATGTACCAATGAACATACATTTAATTGGAAAAATACAAAAATATTGGATAGAGAAGAAAAGATGCAAAAAAGAAAATTTAAAGAAGCTGATCACATGACAATGACAAATAATCCCATAAATTAATCTAGTGTGATTATACAAAATATTTCAGAAACCAATAATCAACTTTGTTCTTATGAAAAAGTGGGGAAATCAGAAGGAACCTCATAGATAAGTATAAGAAATTTCTACTGGCTGTTGCCTTTGGCTGGATGGTTCAGTTGCTTACAGTGTTAGCTTAAAATTCAATATTCAATAATCTAAGAGTCCAGGTTCGATTCCCATGCTAATACTGTCACTGATCAGACCAGTAACCCTTGAAAAAAAGAGGAGAATAATACCAGACGAAACGTTGTCGATATACTAATCTGTGGGCTATTACTATCAGTTGAATGTAATTGGAAAATTTAAATAAAGTTAATCTTTCTCATGATATTGAATACCTAATATTAGATGATGAAAATAGTCCCGTAATATAATTACAACTAAAAAATCATCATCACATACCTTCAGGAAAACATTGCATATATATATATCTTTTACATTTATCGATGTAGCCAGAAAATGTTAATAAACAATAAAAAAAGTACGTGTAATAACATTCCTAATGACGTCACTTGGTAATAGATCGGTGAATTTAGTTATACAGTTATGTGCAGAGATTTTATGCAGTATGTGCAGAGATTTTAATGTAAAGAATTCACACGGATGGGTTTAAATTTCTCCGGATATATAGAAATCCTTAGATTATTATATAAGAAATTTCTGTAAAAATATAATAAATTTTTTTAATCGTGATAAACTTTTATGTAGATAGGTCATTATTGCATAAAATTATTTATTTAAATTGTAGGTTTCTTTTTTTAATGATAATAACTTGCACAAATAAAAATAAAACAATCAATAAGTGTAATATTTAACTAACTAATTAAATAAATATATGAACAATTTATATCCAGTATTTTTTATACATCTAAAAAACAAGTTTCAATATTTTCCAACAATTATATAAGAGAATAACTTCTTTTTTTTTTAACTATGAACTTTCTGGTCAATTAAATGAATAAAAATTTTGCAAAATTCAAGAGAGATTCAGAAAAATCATTAAAGCTCTTACAAGAATTTATTGAACTTAAAAAGAAAACAATTTTGAAGTATTATTTACGATTCGTCAGCTTAAATTGCTTACTTTCGTTATTATCTTTATTATAAAACATAGTAAACTTTGAATTGTTCATTATAATGCAATTTTAAGCAGTGAAGCATTTAAAATTGAATTGTAAATAGGGATATCTAAGAATAAAATATAAAATACAGAGAAAATTTTTTTATTAACTGTCAGGTTAGCAAGTGTAGAAATGAATTTTCCCTTGCTGATTATAGGCAATTTTAATTTTAATAATTTAGCAACAGTTCTACATGAAATAAAAAATAAGAGAATTTGTCAAGAACAACCCTCACCTAGTGAACTCTTTATTTTTGCATGTTAAATAAATACTTATATTGCTCTAACTTCCAAATGAGTCTCTACAAATGCTTTTGTACAGAAAAAATACAATTCCCTTACACTGGGTATCATATGGTAATGTTTTTACACAAAACAATCTTTTTAAATGGAAATTGCTAACAAATTTAGATCAACAAAATTTGGGAAAAAACAACATTTTTAGCAGAAAAGTATGTGGCAATTTATAATGTTAAAAGTCTATACAAAAAACAAACATATAAAGTAGAAAATTTTCATTTTAAATTATTTTCACATAAATATATAGTTTAAAAGAAACATTAATGGAGGGTTAGTAAAATGAAATAATTTTTTTATCATGAATTTTAAAATTAAACCCCTAAACATCACATGATCACCATCTCTTATACTAGCACATAATTGTTGTTAAACAAGACAAAACTCTCCATACATGACAACCAGAGTAATCAATGGATGCCAGAAGGCTTGTGCATAAAATCCCTACTCATTCAATATCCCCAGACTAGTTTCTGGCTTGTGGCCTTCATCAGTGAGAAGCTTTGAATCTGAGAGCACTGCACCTAGATCTTAGGATGTAATGCAATCCCCCAGCAGCCACCTTTTATCTCTACTTAACTACAAAACTATGAAAATGAAATTGAAAACACAATAATATTTCAATTTAAGCTCAATAGCTTATATAGTTTTGTAGTTAAGTAGAGTTAAAAGATGGCTGCTAGAGGATTGCATTAGATCCTAAGATCTAGGTGCAGTGCTCTCAGATCCAAAGCTTCTCACTGACGAAGGCCACAAGCCAGAAACTAGTCTGGTGACATTGGATGAGTAGGCACTAGAGGGGATTTTATGCACAAGCCTTCTGGCATCCATTGATTACTCTGGTTGGCACAGGGTGGACTACTGTATGGAGAGTTTTGTCTTGTTTAATTTTAAAATTATTGAAATGAACAGATTTTAAAGTGTTAGCTCAAATAACTTTAAACTGTTAAAAAATGGAATTAAAATTTCAATTTAAAACAAATACACATATTATTTTCAGATAAACCCACCAAATTAAAATTCATATCCATGTTTGAAATCTATTTTATTAATGTACATATTTACACATATTTAAATTGTATGTGTGTGTATTCACAAATCATATATTCATCTCAATTCACTTTGCTAATTATGATTTCTTTTAGTTAGTAAGTTTGATTTAATCATTTTCTAACCAATAACTTATTAAAAAGAAAGCCTTGAATTTAATACTTTAATGTTTCTTTGTTTTACCTAATATCTGATTTGGTTATATTTTATTTTATTTTAAGATTAAACTTTTATTCTATATTATATATCAATAAAGTGTGTTTGATTTATTAAAAATATAAGTTTACAAACAAACAATATCCTTAAATATATATATATTATAAAATAAACTTTGTTTATTTACAAACAATATCCTTAAATATATATATATTATAAAATAAACTTTGTTAATTGCCCTTTATATGTAAGTATTAACATATGTACAGGAAGGAAAAAATTGCATGGCATATGTTACATAGCTTATACAAATATAGTCATTATGTCTACATTTTATGACAGATGAAAATAATTCAGTTTGATGTAGATGAATGTATAATTTATATGTTTATATTATTCTAAAATAATATCAGTTAAGAAAAATATTATTCGGCCAAATTTTGCTCATAGTACTTCTAGGTAAATATTTTAGAGCACATAAATATGTATTATTATTTTTAAGAACATTATACTTTTTGATGTCAAATATTGCAGAACAACAATTAAGCCCTTATGGTTCTTCTACGAGTATGAATAATTACTATGGCATTTAAGGATTAAAAAAATTAATATTTTCCTTGAAAAATTTAACATTAATTATTTGCATGTGAAATATGAAGTGCCTTGAAAATGAGAAATATGAACAGGTTTGATAAATGTGTATCATATCTTCTGGGTGATTATTACACAAGATACATGTGAGATCCAGTTTTAATTTAAAATGGTTAATGAGGAAAGTTTTTGTAGGAATTGTGCAAAGTTAAGAATTAAACAAAAATTTCAACCATGATTGAGGAAAACATATCTATTTTGGAATCTGGTTAAAATTTTGGCAGTTGGGAAAGTTGGTCATAGATGTCTGTTAGGATGTGTAATTTTTTAAAATCTTTAGATGAAACACAAATGAAAGATTTGATGGTATAATTATCCAACACATCTGCATGATTGATAGTATAATCAGTAAAAAACAACAACTTGTATATGGAAGTGGAGCAAATAATGTTAGGTGCAGAAATGATTCTGAGGATTGGATTAACTGTGATTGCAATGTACATCTTAGTTCTGAAATAGAAGACAAATGATTGAGAATATATTAAATTAAGACCACTTTTACAAGTGTGATGATGATCCTTCAGTTGTGTGATTTTATTATGGACATAATATTTTCAACAGTCGTCCTGAAAAGATGCATTTATGGACTGTAGTAAGCATGTATACCATCCAGAAAAGCATTGATGATACAAACTTTATGGTAAAGAAATTTTGGGAAGAAAGATTTTATTCTTATATTGAATTTGCATATGATCAGATCATTTAGATGATTACTTAAATGTGTTTTAGATAAATTAATTGAAAATTCCAAAAAAGATGAGTATGTACTTGTGAAAAATAAGGGTAGATTGTGGCCTATAGCTATTTGCTGCATGGGTAACTTACAAAATTGAATTGTAGATCCTGGTAGTGTTTGAATTTGTTCAGAAATATAAAGAATGAGAGGAATGTTCTACGGATCTTTGAAGACTTTCAGAACATCATCAACAAAAGATACCACTTTTCCAAGAGGAGAAAAAAAGACTTACATCACATGATCACCATTTCTTATGCTTGCTTATAACTGTTATTAAAACAGGAAAACCTCTCTATATTGTAGTGCCACTTGGTAAAAGCCAGAGTAATCAATGGATGCTAGAAGGATTGTGCATAAAATCCCTATGGAATGTGCATAATATTCATATCTAGTGCCTATTCATCCAATATCCCCAGAATAGTTTTTAGCTTGTAGCTTTCATCAGTGAGGAGTCTTGGACCTGAGAGCACTGCAACTAGATCTTTGAAGTATATGACTATATAAGCTAATGAGCTTGGATTAAAAGTATTGTGTTCTCAATTTTAGATTCATTGTTTTATAGTTAAGTATAGATAAAAAGTGGCTGCTGGAAGGTTGCATTAGATCCTAAGATCTGGATGCTGTGCTCTCAGATCTCAGACTCATCACTGATGACTAGAAACTAGTCTGAGGATATGGCATGAGTAGGCACTAGATAGGAATTTTATGTACAAGCCTTCTGGTATCCACTGATTACTCTAGTTTGCACTGAGTGACACTACTGTATGGAGAGTTTTGCCTGTTTTTAAAAAAGACCTTCTATGCTGCTCAATTCATGAGATTTATATATATTGGAAATAGTGGTGATGCAAATGTTGAACCCTATAGCAAATCTTTATTTTGGTTTAAAGGCTGAAGAACGCTATATGTAATTTTTAAGCTATATAACTCTATTGATAAAATAACTTTTTAAGGCAGCAATTAGAAGTATATTGCTTGGCAGAAGTTTATTTAATGTGCTAAACAAGTATTCCAAGCTTATCAGATCAAAAACAGTCTTAAAGTCAACCTGGCATGAGACATAATTTTTAGTATATTTTCTTTTGCATACACTATTGAAAAAGAATAGCTAGAGATGCGGGGCAGTTTTTAATTGTCTAATGTGATGAAGAAATCTCAGAAAGGATAAAAACATTTAGTTGTTTAAAAATTACACTTGCAAACATGTTTTGATCAGTATTGTCCAGAGAGATGAAATGTGGGTTGTTCACTGAGGGATACTAGATTTTTGAGTTTTTTTTACCTAAACAAAATTACATTAGTGAATAGTTTAGATATGTAATATTCAGATGAATAAAGTTGATTACAATACTTATGTAGAATGGAAATGCTAATATACTTTAGATCAGGGGTGAGCAATTGTTTTGGCTCAGGGGCTGAAGAGGTAAGGTGGAGGGCCGCATCGGGGGCCACCTTGTGGAAGTGAGGGTTATAGGAGAGCCGCACCTTTTTTTCATGACCCAATAAACACACTGCTTTATTCCCTGTATTACCAAAGAAATATTTGTCCATTCTTCATTAAACACATGACATTCATCACTGATTTTACACTTTTTCAGAGGGTTCATGGTTTCACTAAATTTGGAAATGTATATATTTGCTAATGCAAAAACAGAATTGAAATTAACCAGATCAACTGGAAAAGCACAACACATCCAATCTACACTGCACATTTGTATTGATGTAGCCATCCTAGTGGAAAATATGAGACAAATCTTCAGTCACATGGGAAGGAAATCTCAGTTCAAGATGGATTTTTCTGATTGTCTTGGTGGGCCACATAAAAACTCTTAGTGGGCCACATGTGCCCATCAGGCCTCTATTTTCTCACCCCTGTTTTAGATGCTTGTAAATATTATCCAGAATAAAATCGCTTGCTAGTGAAGTGTGTGAGTGCAAAGACATTATTTCCTCAATAATTTGTTGCTTTCAGATATAATTGTTTTGAGGAAGTTTTATATGACAATCAATATGAAATAGACAATAATCAACTACTTTTAGAGTGACTTCAATGTTGTTAAGAGTTTTAATATCCACGTTGGTGCCTGCCAAGACTGTATTTTCTTTTAACAAAATACGAATGCCACAGGCATTAGGAGGAATTAGTTTTGCATAATTTATTGTAGTGTTTGTTAATGTTGAAAAATAGAGATTACTATAATGATTAAATATTCAATGCAATTTATTTGTTCATAATGTTGTCACAAATACATAAATAAATAATCAATCAAAATAAGATTGAAATAAACAACCATTAATAACTATATTATAATATTTATTGAACAGGCTTTCATCTTCGTTGAGACCTTCTTAAGATATTGGACTATACAATTCACAGAGTCATCTACTGGACATTATTTACATTAAATTACACTTTTTTAAAACACATACTTAATACTATTATCAAATAAATAAATTTAACATATTTTACATCTTATATATACATGCAATTTACAATAATCAATTAATATATGGATTTTTTTTCTAAAGTACAGACATTTTGCATACATTAACTCCTATATGTAATATATAGGTGGTTTGAACTCAGACTTTCACATGACCCTCAACTATGCAGAAGGTTGGCACCAATGTGGGCATTGAGCATTCCATCATCAGATTTTCAATAAAATGGATGGCTGAAGAATTGTGGGGTGGAATGGATTGAAGCCTGTCCATTAAAGTATGAAGATTAGCTATCTTAATATAGGCTAAGCATTGATTGTATATATTTGTAGAGATGATAATCTGGACCAACTGACGAGTGCTGATTTAGCATGAAATACATATATTGGTGATTATTTATCTTTTTGACATGTGTGTGATCAAGCGTGTCAGCAGTATGAGATAGCATGCATAGTTGAGGATCGAGTGAATAATCAGTTAAATAAATTAAAACTAAAAACCAATTTTTTTATACCTATAATTAAAAAAAAAAAGGTTATATTTTTTTTTCCAAAAGTAATAATAATTAAATACATGTTTTATATCTTTTAAAAAATGTTATTTACATATTTACAATCATTTTTTACATTTTTGAACTATTTAATAAAGCCCATTTTCCTCCTAATTTTGCTGGACTTTTTACTATATTTACAGGTGTCCAAGTTATCTTGAATATACAATGTTTCCTAATATATTCTCTTACAGTAATCCTTTACTTACTTTATAACACTTAAATTTCTTCACATTTCATTTTATGCCCTATATCCAAATAATGCAAATATGGTTCTGACATCATATTTTTTTCTATTAATGATTTCATTATGTTCCTTACCTTTCTCAATGGCTATATGAATTGTTGAGAAAAGATACTTTTTATAGATTGTTATGTAATTGGGATTCTGATATTGAATATGAACATAAAATAAATATTAATAATAGGATAAATAGAGCAATAAATTTATGTTCTGAAGAAAAATTATTTTAAAAAAAAATTAATAATATAAAGGAGGAAGATATAAAAATGATTATCCTCTTAAAGTTATTGATACCATTATATGATAAAAAATATTACAGAAATAATAAGAAAGAGGAATAATAAGAAAGATATACAGAATATAATATATAGTAGTTATAATATTTCAAGAAGTACATTTTTGAAATTAAAAATATTATGAACAACATAAATAATAAATATAAGGGGGGAAATTGATTAATGCTTAAACCTGATATAAAAAGAAATTTAATTAATAAAACAGAATTTCAAGAAATGAAAAAATGAATGGAATTTATATTATAAAGTGTTTAAATTGTAAGAGGGAGATGGGAAATAGTTCATATATTGGTACAACAAAAAATAGATTAAAAATCTAGATTTAAACAACATTTAAATGATAAAAATTTTAATATTAGAATGTTGGAAAAGGTTAAAAACTATAAAAAATGGTAAAACAATATTTTTACATAAAAAGATATAAACCAGTTTTAAATAGGATTAATGGTGTTAGATAGAAATATAAAATAAAATGTAATTAATATGGAATGATTAAATAGTATTTAAGTAAATTGTTAAAGGATAGAGAAATAATTTACATCAGTTTTTAAATAGATTTAAAGGTGTAGATAAGAATTATAGATAATTGATATGGAGAGATAAAATAGTTAAAGGAGGAATAAATTTATAATTGGGGGTGGGTTAAATGGATTTAAATAGTATTTTGTTTACTGGTGTTTTAGATGGTTTCTAATACTTCTTTGAAAATTTATACTTAGTATGTAAAAAGGAAATTTTATAATAAAAGAAGAAGAGGGAGAAAGATGTAAATAAAACATAATAATGTATAGTTAATATGATTTATTACTGTGAATTTGATGTGTTAATGTTTAATATACAAAAGACATTTGTACTTAGAATATTATGTAGAGATATTTATTTTTCTACTTAAAGGTCCTTGAAAATGACTGTAATGGGGAAAAAACAGTTGAAACATTGGAAATGTATAATATGTGATTATATACATATATATGTTCAGATAGTTTATATATGGAAATAAAGTTTTTGAAAAGAAGTTTGTGAAGTTATTTATAATGTTGGAGAAGATATATTTTAAAGAAGAAAGTGATTGTTTAACTTGTTGTTGTAATATATATTGAAAAAAAATTATCATTAGTATTTTTTAATTTATCTCTTATCTGACTTTATGCCCAAGGGCCTGTTTGCTATTACATCAATATAAAAAAATCATTTCCATTCTAAGATTAAAAATAACTTTTAATTTTAACTAATTAAGAGCTTTTTTTATTATGATTCTTTTATATTAAAGCAATCTTGTTTTTAGATTTTTAACTTTAAATAATTATATAATTAGTTTGCCATCTGTGCTTTATATATATATAAATAAAGTTATTAAATTCTCTATATATATATAAATTAATATATATATATATATATATATTAATTTAAATAAAGTTATTAAATTCTCTTATATATATATTTCTACTTGAAGGTGATTTTATATTTTTTTCACTTTTATTTGAAAGTGATGTAATGGCATATATGTATATGTTACACAGCTAATAAATAACTCTAGCAACATTTCCTGAAGTTCTGAAGCATTATTTGAAAAAAAAAAACCCCACATTATCTGCAAGATGCCTTAAATAATCTTCATTAACTTTTATGCCCTTAGTTTCTCACTTGAAAAGCACCAGTACATTTTTTTGTAGATCTAGATGGAATTAACCCAATCTACATTCTCTTCAATTTTACTTTTCTTAGTACCACTATGTGATCAAAGCATTGTTGTTTCATTTTGATAAATATTCTTCAGAATATGACAGTTTCCTGGGTCTATATCTTCACAATCCATGCTTTAATCATTGTAGAAATACTTATGAAGTCAAATACCTTTTCATAATTTATAAATCCTAAGCATAATGACAACTTATACTTATTGGATCAAAATCATG